>PHNY01019918.1:0-10488 GCA_003724115.2 Anethum foeniculum | reverse complement strand
ATATGTTGTTATTGATCTATTTATTCTTGATGTGTGCAGGAAAATTTAATTCATGCAACAATACCGAGCTATTTGATTTCTCGATTTCAACATCAATTAGAGGAAGACTTACTTTATAGCAACAAGAATTTAAAAGTTGTTGCAAGTATAAGTAAATATAGACCCTTATCACATGGATCTAAACTTCTCTTTTTACGTATAACTGCTCTCAAAAAATTTGAAGGAAGAATTATCAACATATCTCTGCATGGATTTCAACTCATATCTAACGACATGATTGATACACGTATTAACGACACTGTTATTTTGATCAAATACTATCATTAATTTCCTAATTTTTTAATCAATATATCATTATATTATTTGTATAATATGATTTAATCAATTCTTTTTTAGATGTTATTGGTTGGTTGACCTTAATCGGTGGCATTGATGTTGTTAGTGACAGTGGGAAAAAAATAGATCTTGGAATTGTGACAAATTAATAAGTTTTGAATTATAATAACTGTAATGTAGTCGTATCTTGATTTCATAGTTTCAATAATTTTGAAATAATATTTTGTTTTATACAATTTATATGTTCAATGTAATACATATTATTTAGTATTTAAATTTAAGTAAATAATGTTTGTTATTTTATATAAAATATACTCGAAACTCAAAAATTTATTATGTTATCATATTTAATAATAAAATAATATAAAACAATTTTTTAAAAAATATTATTATTATGCCGCCGCGAAGCGTGGCTTATTTTCTAGTTCTTGATATTGCCCTTATATTTTCTACCTTTTCAAATAATAATTGCTTTTTTAAACTTTAACTTACAAGTGGTATACTATATTTAAGTTTCATATATAATATGTTTTTCCATGAATCAAACATTAAATGAATGTTGAAACATAAATAACTTCATTAACTATTTAATTTCAAGTTTTTCACATTTTTGACTAACATTTTATTACATTTAATATTATCATAAAAGTATTTTAGCAAAATATATTTTAAAACTTAAAAAAGCATTCAATAGTTTTTTCTTCATAACACTATTGTACCATTTATTTCAATAAATAATATCTCTTTTTGGAATTCTGTCGTAATATTTTACATTTTAATATTTACTTTTAATATTTAAACAACTCTTGAGTAACGTCAAAATATTATATATAAAAAGTTAAACTATAAAAGTAAATTTGAAAAAATCGAAAATAGAATGACACCATGAAAATTTTCCGCAAAATAAGAAATGTAAAACAATGTAAAGCATGAGACACTTGTCACGTGTGGCATGGAGTTGCTCAAAGACACGTGACATTCTGGGTCCCATGGGGTACATATTGTAGAGATCAACTTTGGAGCTATTTTATTGTAAATAATTTTTTAAATACAGAAATACTAATCTTTTTTGGTAGCTAAATATCCAAAGCAGTCGACTTAAAATTGTGGGCCGACTGTGCAGTATACTTTGCAGCCCAATAGAAATTATCGGCTCCTTGCCTCCTTATATAATTTTACATTTTTTGATAGCTCGGTTTGTCTGGCAGTTATTAATCCTATTGTGGGGGACTGTAGAACTAGAAGTTAAACCAATTAAATAATCATGTATAAGAGATAAAGAGACGAGTAGTGGGTAATTTTGTTTACAATTTGTAAGTTTGATGATGTGATACGTTTATTGTTTTCAATTTATTTGCAGAAAAATTATACTGTCTTCGTCCCCGCCATTTGTTTACATATGATTTGGGCACGGAGATTAAGAAATATGTATAAAGTACTCATTAATTTTTGGAGTAGTAGAAAAGAGAAAGAAAAGTGGATGAAGTGGTGTGACTCATTGATTTTTAATGTATAAAAGAGAGATGGTGGAGTAAAAAGTAGTGTGAAAGGGAAAGAAAAGTAAGAAAGTAGTGAGACCCATTAACTATTTTGGGTAAGTTTTGAAAGGTAAAGAATTAGATAGGATATCCCAAAATGAAAACTGTAAAGAAATGGTTGGGACAAAGGGAGTAACTAATATATGTTCGCATTGGTCAATAATTGGGAAGTTGTTGGTTGCAAGTTCAATGAAACGAACGTTCACATCACATACACTATTTGAAAGTCATAGGTGATTCTTTGACAATTCATTTCATAGGTGACAACACTTCCGGAGGGGGGAGGAATTAGTATACAAACATATGATCATTTAGTCCACTTTGGTTGGTTTGTGTTTATTTTGTACTACATATTAAACAAATGAGAAAACCAATTTTAACTGTCCAACTAATCCAAAATGAGAGTGTTGAAGTGTTCGAGCAGAGTTTTTGTATCAATTTTGCTGCATGTATAATATAATAAACTGCAATAACACTGAAAATTTTGAATTAATTTTGTTGTACCCATATAATTAAGATTTAATGATCTTTTAAGTCTAAAAAGTTTGCACTAATATATTAATCTTCAAAATCGTAACTTTTTGCCTATAAAGTACTGAAAATGTATATTTTTACCCTTAAATCGTCCGATTTATACAGTTTTTTTCCGATTCAAGAATAAAAAAATATATTTTTAGTATTTCATTGATGAAAAAGAACGATTTTAAATCAGGAGTACATTGGTGCATGTCAAAGCTCATTAAACCTGTAATTAAACATATATACGTACCAATACAATATTAAGTTTTTGCTTAAATGCTGACCAAGCTGATTACTCTTAAGAGACAAGTCTTTACAGAACAACTTGGAACTAAAAAAGAAAGAGTGTGCATATTATTAGGTGAAATGCCGCAACAGGCAAGTGTCCAATTATATCATGGGTGAGCGCATGGACACGATTCTTCGATGTTTAACAAGTATCGTTAAGGGGTTCTTCACTAGGAACTGCTAAACATTGGTAATGCTAGGCTGCATTTAGCAATTATGATATTTGGTGGTGCTAAATGCAGTAAGATTTTATTTTATGTACTAATCAGAAATTACTATTAAGTCTTTGTACCTAATAAATGTTTAGCTAAAGTGATTAATTGTATTTTTATTTGATGATACTAAATGCAGTAAAATTTTATTTTATACAGTAATCAGGATTACTATTAAGTCTTTGTACCTAATAAATGTTTAGCTAAAGTGATTAATTGTATTTTGACCATCTATGATCTATCAGTACGTATTTCATTTCAATAGCTGCCAGCTGTATCCAATTAATTAAGAATAGCTCATTTCACTTTGATTCCAAATTCACTTTTACACCTCGATCAAAAAGAAAAAGAAATTATTTTTACAATGTAATATTGACTTTGAAAAGGTGGTAAATTTTTAAAATAAAATTATTAAGATTTAAAATTTATTATATGTGATCTATTAAAAAATATATTCTAAGTAAATAATTATATAATTTCATCTTAAATTCAAATTTATAAAATATAAAATTCACTTTAGATCGGGAATATTTTATTATTGACTGCAAGTTTTCCCGTTTTGATTTTTTAAAAAATTTAAATTATTTTTGTCTGACACTTATTATTCACTTTAAATTAAATTTCTCATAAATGAAGAAGTAAATAGTCTATAAATACTTGATTAAAAGTAGTCATGTAAAAAATATATGAAATACTTATTTGAACAAAAATATTGTATATTTTAGATCTTGTATAGAAAATATCGGAGTTTTATCCAAATTTGTTGAAAAACTCGAATTTTATTCGGACATTTTATAATTTAATAATATTTTTTAATTTATCATGAATATTTTATATTTATAGATTTATATAGAAAAAATCGAATTTTTAACCAGGTCGAGCTGAGCTTGCTGAGCTTTTATCTTGGTAGAGCCGAACTTTTCCAATTTGGGCTTTTTTATCCAGTTTTTTATCCGAATTTTTTGAGTTTCGGTGTGAACTGAATTTTTAAGAAAATAGGAAGCCACCTTTAGACACTGTGCCGAAACAGACTTAGCTTTTTTTTATCGGATCGAATCAAATTTTGAATTTTGAACTTTTTAAACATCTCTAATCGAAATTTTCAATTGTAAATTTATGCATAGTGAATTAATCTTATATTTTGCAAAAATAATTACAAAGTTTTAATAAAAAAAGAGTATTTATTTTTATTAAAATAAAAAAATATATGATCAATATGAAAAAAAATTATTTAAAGTATACATTTAATTTTACAGACATGAAAAAGAAAAGAGTACATATGCAATAAATATAGTACTAGTTTATTTTAGCATATTTATCATTACTAAACTATTTAGAATAATAATCTATCATTACTCCACTCCAGGTCAGCGAAGGAGTGGATACATGTAATTAATAGGCAAGGTTTTCAGTGATGCACAGCAAATGAGTTAAGGTTATTACTATAATTTTCGCTTACTGCACAAAGTAAAATTTTACTGCATTTAGCAATTATGATATTTTTAATTGTGATCATCTCCTAAATTGACTCGGTGAAGTCTATACCGTTGACTGGAGGACTTTTCATCTTCTCATACTGAACTTTTGGTCATGATCTCTGCAGAATTTGAAGTTTACAAGACGATTGAAAAGAGAAATATTTTTGAGCCTATTTATACATCCATATACTTTCGAGCATCCATTACAGTAACACAACATCAATGCTCAGTGTAAAGTTGTTGATACAGATGATGCTACTCATCTTATTGTTCTTAAAAGCAGCATTTGCACAAGATTGGCCCGTAGCACTGCCTGGATGTGAAGAAAGATGTGGCAGCCTGGTAGTTCCTTACCCATTCGGGATCGGACCAAGATCAAACTGTTCATTTGGAGACTACACAAGAATTTATTGCAACTACTCTTTTAATCCACCAAAACCTTTCCTCAGGGACTATACACACTACTCATCTTTTAATCTGGAGGTGCTGAGTATATCACTTGAGGCAGCCACAATGAGCGTCAACTATCCAATAACCACAGATTGTACGAATACGAGTAATGATACTCCAGATGTTTATCTACCAAACGGCTTCACATTCTCAGACACTGAAAATCGATTCATTGCCATGGGCTGCGACAATCTTGCTTTATTAAGATCCAGATTACAACCTACGCATGAGGATGAGTTTACTGCTGCAGGCTGCGTATCAATGTGCAATACCTCTTCACTAAAAAATGACAACAGATGTTTTGGGGTAAGTTGCTGCAAAACAAGTATTGAGCCAAATTTGCAGCACATCCGACCATCTTTAAATACTAGCCGTTCTAGTCAAGCATCAGCAAGATGCAGGGGGCCGAGGTATGTAGTTCCACGAATATGCTCAAACTTCTCCAAACAAGTAATACTAGATTCTTATTTTAGTAGCCTGTCCTCAAATCATTTTCTCTCTCTGCCACTTGATGCAGGTATGGATTCATTGTTGAACACAAGTGGTTTAAAGGTCTGAAAGATATCTACAGTGTGCAAACTAAGAAAACTGTTCCTGTTGTGCTAAATATTGATTATATAAAGGGTGAATATTTTATATGTGGCCTGAATTCTATAAGGGAAGGACAGTCGTGTTCTTGTAAGCAAGGATACGAAGGAAATCCTTATTTGCCAGAAGGATGTCAAGGTGATTTTTCGCTATAATATTTTTTACATCTAGTCATACATAGGTGATATGTGATTTAATACTGCTAAACTCCGCAGTTTATGATGAATAACATCCAATTCTGTTACTATTATTATATTAGCCCAACTGATTCTTCTTTGGCCAGGATGTTAATTCACTCTTGTAACTTACAAACTTTACCTGTGATAACATTTTGTTATATCAGACATCAATGAGTGTTTAAGAGGAAAGCTCACATGCCTGCATAAATGTACCAATACACCAGGAAGCTACACTTGCTCATGCGGAGATGGGTGGTACGACCAACTCTCTTGCCCGAAGATAGGTGGTTTTCAGCAGATCAAGAAACCTGCAATCATAGTAATAGGTACTTGGAGTTTTAATACTTTTACAGTATTCTTCATGACTTCATGTAATAAAAAGACCGGGCTTAACTACACATCACGTAACTTTAGCAGTGTAAGTCTGTAGTTTTATCAAGTCGACATCAGATATAACTAACATCGAGATTATTTCCTGCAGAAAGAAGAGTCTAGTCAGTTAAATGCCTATTTTAGCTTTAAAGTAAAAGACTTAATTGCAAGGTAGAAATAGTACATATAATGTGCCCATTGTGTTCTGTGATTTTAAACCTTTTGTTGTTTGTGAAACGCTACTGTTCCACGATAGTTTGTACATAATAGACTAAATAAACAGGGTAGATCTTAGTATTTTGGAGTCAAATTGGAGTCCTTATATTGGTTATCTACCTTTCAGTAGGTGATCGTCTACATTCTTTAGCATGTTACCTCTATCTTCTTTGCCAAAGTTTTTGACCATATTCATCATGTCTGTACACTTTTGGATATAATATGACCTCTTCCATTACAATCGATGGTGCAGCCACTGGTGCAGGTCTAGGGACGATGTTGGCCACTGCGTGGTGGTTGTATAAAGTAACAAGACGAAGAAAAATACGTAAACTCGAGCAGAAGTTCTTTAAAAGAAATGGTGGCCTGCTATTACATCAACGAGTATCTACCAGCGAAGGCAACGTGGAGACAACCAAACTGTTTACTTCAAAGGAGTTGGAGAAGGCAACTGACCAGTATAATGTAAACCGAATCATTGGACAAGGAGGATTAGGTACTGTCTATAAAGGGATGTTGACAGATGGCAGAATAGTAGCAGTGAAGAAATCCAAGATAGAAGATGAAAGCAAACTCGAACATTTTATTAATGAGGTTGTAATTTTATCACAAGTTAACCACAGAAACATAGTAAACCTATATGGATGCTGCTTGGAGACAGAGGTTCCTTTACTGGTTTATGAGTTCATCCCTAACGGAACACTTATGCAGTATATCCATGAGCAAAATGAATACTTTCCACTTACATGGGATGCTCGCATACGTGTGGCTACGGAAGTTGCAGGAGCTCTCTACTATTTACATTCTGCTGCATCAGTGCCAATATATCATCGAGATATTAAATCATCAAATATACTTTTGGATGACAAATACACAGCAAAAGTGGCAGACTTCGGAACGTCAAGATCAATTTCGATTGACCAAACTCACCTGACAACAAGAGTACAAGGTACATTCGGTTACTTGGATCCCGAATACTTCCGGTCAAGTCAATTTACAGATAAAAGCGATGTTTATAGCTTTGGGGTGGTCCTTGTTGAGCTTTTGACAGGACAGAAACCAATCTTGGCAGCTAGACTTGATGATGAAGCACGAAGTTTAGTAGCACTTTTTTTATTGGCAATGGAAGAAAATCGTATATTAGATATTCTTGATTCACAGATTAAGGAGGGTAGGAAGGAAGAGATGGTAGCATTTGCTAACATTGCATATAGATGCTTGAACTTGAACGGGAGAAGAAGGCCAACAATGAAACAAGTTGTAGCGGACCTAGAGAGTATTAGAAATAAAAATGGATCACATTCGGCTCAACAAAACTATGAAGCAGATGAATGTGGAATAAATGAACCAAAAGAGTCCTGGGAGTCGGACGTTACTTCCACTTCTACGAGTTCCACCCTACATCACAGTCTCATTGTTGATATAGACCCCCTTATGACAAACTAGTGACGCCAAGACGCTGAAGGGGCCGGGAAATGTACGTAGGAGGAGATACATAAGGTACGAAGGAAGAGAGGTCAAAGGAGAGCACTGGAATAGAAAGAGACAGAACAAAGCTTCTTGCTGGACGTACAGGGTCTAGAGATGTCATTTGCTCTCACTCTTGTTTGTGAAAAAACGGGAATGAAGCAGTCTCAGATAAAATAGAGTATCATAACAAGGAATCAAATGAGGGTGCTAAATACTCCCCCCGTCCCAATATACATGTCCCTTTTGACAAAAAAAATTGTCCCAAATTACTTTTCCCTCTCTTCTTTCAATACAAATTTAAGGATGACTTTTCAAAATTATTCTTTTCCCAAGATTTGACTTTTTAAAACTATAGCATATTCTCACTTTTCAAGATTTGATTTTCTAAAACTATACTATATTCTCACTTTTCAATGCATTAAATGAGAGCATTTAGTTGAAAATACTATCCAACCAATCATTTCCTTAACATGCGTTTTTTTTTCCAAAAAGGACATGTATATTGGGACGGAGGGAGTAGTAAACACTGGCAAGAGTGAGCCAAATTTGTATTTGTGATTTTCAAAATAGTTGATTGCACTTCACACCATGAAACTGTGTTTAGAAAACACTTTGGTGCAGATACTATAAACTAAAACAGTTTGTAAGTTGTGAAGCATAACTTTGGTTACAAAGTTGTGTTCTGCAACACTTTGGTGTCAATATTTGTGATTTGTTTTTGGGGACCATTCAAAGACCAGTTACACTAAGAAGTTAAACAATTAAAATTTTCTACTACTTTCTAGTTCAATTTTGAAATGCCAATGAATCCGACATTTGAAATCATTTTTAGCTACATCTCTACATGAAAATGGCGCAAGTTAGTTGCAAAAATGCTATCTAATGAAATTAGTAAATATACCAACATAGAGACAGACTAGGGGCGTAAACGAGTCAAACCATTCGTGAGATACTCTGAGCTCGGCTCGTAAAATATTCGAATTCGGTTCGGTAATAATCAAGCCGAGCTCAAGCTCGAGCTTTTCGAATTCTTTACCGAGCCGAGCTCGAGCTTCAAATTACTCTGCTCGTTTATTATATTTAATTTTTTTATTATAAATATATTTGTATATAAATATTTTAATATTATTTTAATATATTATATATTTAATCGAGCCGAACCGAGCCTATCAAACTTTTTACGAACTTGAAATTAAATGCTCGATAGAACTCAAGCCCGAGCTCCGACCCGAACTTTTTTAGTCGAGCTCGAGTCGAGCTTGACAGTATTCGACTCGGCTCGCTTACACCCCTAATTACCAACGGACAGACTAATTAAAATTCTCTAAATTTTAAACGAAACTCGACTCTAGGTTTGTTAAGAATCCCAGCTCAAAGTTCCAAGTTATACATTCGCAATAATCGTATAAGCGTAAGAAAAAGTGCACATACAAAATTAAATATTGATGATCTACCTTTGGAATCCATGCAACAAAAGTTTGTCGAGCGGATGAATCAACTAACTACAAATCCGTCCTCTCTGTAGGAACATACTTTCTGTCATCTTCTTTGAATCTTGCAATTGATTCCTCTATATCCGCCGGAGATTCTAAGGCCGATTAACATTCCGGCAAGTCCGTGATACATCTGTTTCTTTTTTTTTATATCAGAGAACGCTTCTTCTTAAACATTATAAGCGGTGGATGCATAAATTGTAATAAAAAAAATAAAATAAAAAGTTAAGATTAATTGGTAGTTGAGCAGGGCCTTACTCGGGGAAACCACGAGCTGTCAAACGTCAGTGGGCTGATCCATTTTTGTTGATATGTATACTAAAAGAATCTGGTGACATGGACTGGAAGCCCATCCTGAAACTTAGCCGTCTCGTTTTAGGCTTGGGCCCGTCCTATAAACAATCCACTAAGCCCATTTTTCTTTTCAGGACCGAAGCCCGATCTTAATATTAAAAAAAAATTACATACAAAAGTTTGATTCAATTTACCGAACCAAACACAAGATATGATTCCTCGACCCTTTACCAGTTTAACCCGATTTCTGATTCCAAATCAATATTGTCTGTTGAACTAAACAATCCCTAATTAGCGTGTGACTTAATCGGTCTTTGGACTATTTATGAATTAATCAACTTTAATATTATATTTATAGATTAATATTAATATATAAATATTTTATTATTTTAATTATACATATATTATTATTATATATATTTATGTGAATTAGTTTAACATATATAACATTATTAAAGTAAATAATTTTTAAGATCTAATTTATAAATTTACATCAATTTAAAATTAAAAAAATAAGAAGTTCATTATTTAACCATTTAAAATAATAATTATATATACGAGAATAACATTTTCTTTTTTTCAAAATCATATATTTTTATTTTAATTTTTAATTTTACTACATTTATTTTTTATTTTTTTCCTAATAAGACCGATTTCTGAGTGATTAATCCAATTTTTTTGATTCTTAATTGATTTTTGTAAAAAGCGATTTTTGACCCGATTTTCGCTTAATCATTTCGTTAAGACGTTAATCTACTAAACAACGATTAATTCTGCTTAACTACCGAATTTTAGAACTCTATAATAATTATTAAAAATATAAAAGTTAAATACAATTTTTTTAATAAAATAATAATAATTCTTATTATTTATTTATTTTATTAAAAAAGGGGGGAGTTGTTATTTAGGGTTAGAAAGAGAAGGGTTTTAGGGGGGGTGAAGGGGAAAAATACCCATTTTTTAATTGGTGGTAGTGAAAATACCCATTTTCAATTGGGAAGGCAAATTTTACCCATTGTGATACGCATTTGTAAATTGGGTATTCATATTACGCA
>PHNY01019869.1:16138-28117 GCA_003724115.2 Anethum foeniculum | reverse complement strand
TTCAGTAGTTCTATGCCTTAATTATTTTGTGTGATGATTACTTGATATCCTAGTATGGTTGTACCTATTCATCTCAGATGAGTAGTTAACATTTGAGATTGCTTGTTAATTCTTGTTGAAGCGACAGTGGATACAGGGATTTATAACTTGCCATGCTAGCATAGGATCATGATTAACTACATTCATGATTTGTGGTGTGATTTTAACCATCTTGCGCTGCCCTATGTAATCAACATGGATAACTTGATCTTAAACCGTTATGTTTTCAAATCTTAAAGACATATAGGGTCTAAGCATAATTGGTGTCCATTCGATATCTATCTTAATTGTGGAGTTCGAGTGGTATGATATACGTATATTGAAAGGTAGCGTGTATTAGTTTCGTGTTATCTGATTAGTTATCAACATCACCTGTCTATTAAAAGGCGTAACTCTGAAGGGAGTAGAAAATGAAGTTAAAACTCCATGTTTTATTCTCATAAGTAATCCGATTCAATTCTCTTAGTTAATAATCTTAGTTTTGTTAATTTGCTCATAGTGAGATTTAGTTAAACAACTTATTAATTTGTTACTTGTCTTAGCAGTGGATAAAAATCATACATTGTTGCATAAGTGCATAAATAACTAAAAACCGGTATCTGTGGGAACGAATCCTACTTAATCGTATACTTCAAGTTGATCACGTGCGCTTGCGTGTTTTCGACCAAACAATATACATACAAGTGGTAGAGATTTAAAAGAGAGAAGCCATTAAAGGAGCAAGATAAAGCAATAAATTCTTAGATCTACTTTTGATATTCATTGAAGAGTTTATTCTTTTCATCTTGTGTTTCTTCTACCGGATCTTTATCCCTACTACGTATCACGACTTGCTCTTTTGGCAATCGTAGCATAATATTTAATACTCTCGATTAAAGATATTTATTTCTTGGAGATCGAGTGGATTAAATTATTGTGAGATACACCAACTAAGCCTTACATTTTGTAACGCTCAATTTTATAACTCATCCTTATAATGACTATTTAATTTAGAGTGATTGAACAAACACTAGATCTTGATAGTTTATTTCTCTAGTGTGTTTGCTTCTTTTGTTGCACCAAATATTTGTATTTGGTGATTGTAAGAAAACCTTCAAGGTTATTTTTCTTAATAAAAGAATTTAACCCCGGATCTTGTTTGTGTTTATTTGATTTTTATTGTTTGCTGCGATTAGTTTTAAAAAATGAACACAAATACATTCACCCCCTCTGTATTTGACCAATGGTCCTAACAGCCTTGCTTTGTTCCTAGTCACAACTCCTTGTTCATCCATTTTATTTCTGAAAACCTATTTAGTTCCAATTATATCTTTGTCAGTAGGAGGAGGTACTAGTTCCCAGACTTTGTTCCTTTCAGTTTGATTCAGTTTTTCTTGCATAGTTGCAATCCAGTCAGCACTTTCCAAAGCATCTTTAATTATTTTAGGCTCTTCTTGACATAGAAAGCAACCATATCAACATTTATTGATGACATTTCTTCTAGTTCTCACACCATCATCAGGATTACCAATAATTTGATCTCTAGTGTGACTTCTATCTCATTTCCTGGTATGACAATCTCTAGGTATTGACTCTGCTTCTTGATTTTAATCATTTCGAGACACTCCCCCTAAGTTGGATTATCCTCTTGAAATGGATGTTCCACCTCTGTTACTAGAACTTTGCATAGGTGTAGCTTCAGGTGCCTCATCATCATTATTCAAGGAGTTACTTGGATTTTCTTCTTAATTCTCATTGTCAGGCTCTTGATATCTAAGCTCAATCCCATATTTTTCCAATAATCTTTGGCAAAATTAAAGTCGAAGAACAAATGAAGGAAGTGCTCAACTTCTCCAACACACATTTTGCATCCTATAGGAGTTGGAACTCCTTTTCCCCTTAGTAAATTCCTGATTGGTAGAGTATTTTGACATAATCTCTACAACAAAACCTTTTTTTTTTAAGGATATAAAGATTTCAAATCTTACTCCATCATTCAGATTACTGCACCCTTATAGTACCAGTTTGACTTTGACACCATTGATGATACCCTGACTCACCGTGTACTTACCAGAATTAGAATGTATCTAAGCGATTCTGTCTCTTGACCACCCTTGTGGAATTCGAGTACTCAAAATAGTGTATGCATCCTCACTGTTAAAGTAGCATATAATCTTTTGTTCATCCCATGACTTATTGTTCTCCAGAAAAAAACTACTCACTTTCAAATTCAACACTTGATTATTAGTTTCATCTCTTCTAACACAAAAATCCTCCTTCCCTATTAACTATCTATCTGTTGCAATATTGATTGATTGACCATCTCCCAAAACGCCCCTTAGTCCCTTCTTCAATTCTTCTTTCACCTCCCAAATACCCAACCAAGTGTAACTAGCACCTCCAGATCTACCAGCGAGCTGAAAATGATATTTTACGAAATATCTGGCTTTAAGAATTCTTGACAGCAGAACATTTGGTCTACTTATTAAGTTCCAACACTGCTTACCTAACAATGCTAAGTTAAAACCATAGATATCTCTGAATCCTAGCCCACCATCTCTCTTCGACATACACATTTTATTCAAAAAAACCATTTAACGCCCTTGCTATTAGCTGACTGAGATTGCCACCAAAAAGCATTCATGACTTTCTCAATTTCCTGACAAAGGAATTTAGGTAATATGAAGCATGACATAGCATATGCTGGTATTAATTGCACCACATTTTTTAGCATGACAAGTTTTCCAGCCCGGGATAACAACCTCGTACTCCAGACTTGAATTTTCTGCATCACCTTATCCTTCAAATATCTGAAGTCCGTTTTTTTTGAACGTCCAACCAATGGTGGTAGACCAAGATACTGGCTATCTCCTATGTCCTTATGATCCCCAAGCAGTTGTTTAAGCTCTAGTTATTTATCTCTTCTAATGTTCGAACTAAAACATAATATATCTTTAACTACTAAAGCCCCCCCTTGTAACCGCTTTAAAAAATAGAAGACTATCATCAGCGAATAACAAATGAGTTATGGATGGAGCTGAATTACAAATTCTACAGCCATTCATGATACCCCTTTCAGTAGCTGCTTTAATTAAGAGCCAACGATAGACCTTCAACACATAAAAAGAACAAGTAAGGAGAAAGAGGATCTCCTTGACGGAGACCACGAGTTGGAATTATAGGACCAATCGAAGAGCCTTGAAAAGAGTTGGAATAAGATACAGTCGTCACACAAAGCATCACCCATTTGATCCACTTATCCGAAAACCCCTTAGAAAACATTCAATCTCTTAAATAATTCCAGCTTACTCGATCATAAGCTTTGCCAATATCGAGTTTCAAAGCCACCTCCCCATCTAGAACACTACTCTTACGTTTCATAAAATGCAAGATCTCAAAAGCCACCAAGACATTATCTCCGATATTCCGCCCATGCACAAAAGCTGACTGCTCCTCAGAAATGACCCCTGAGAGTAAGATTTTTAATCTGTTCGCTAACACTTTTGCTACAACCTTATAGAGCATATTGCCAAGAGCGATTGGGCGAAGATCCTTAAGGTCATCCACATTCTCTTTCTTAGGAATAAGCACCAAAGTCGTACCGTTTACCTTAGCAGAAAATTTACCATCTGTCAACCATTGCTGACAACATTTAAACACCTCCTTACCCATGAGATTCCAGAAATGCAAGAAGAAAGCCGGGTCTAAGCCATTCCGCCCACTTGCTTTATCTGGATGCATAATTTTGATTACTTGTCTAAACTTAGCAAAGTTCAAATCAGCTGTAAGAAGTTCATTTTGGCTATGAGAGGTAATACGATCAATTTCATGGCTACGTTGATCAGTAGTGCAATCTAGTCCCGTAAAAACCTTGCATCGTCTTACTTAAGACCAGAAATATAATTTACCTTCTTTCAGATCGAAGCTGCATCGTGAAAATCTCTAGAGTTAGTGTCCCGTTCCTTGAGCCAAAAAGACCTGGCTCTCTGCTGCCAATAAGCTTCCTCATGCGCTAAAAGATCATTCAGTTTGTCTTTCTTGTCAAAATACATCTGAATGTCATCATCTTCCATGTTTCTCAGCGAATCAATAACCTCTTTTTGTTTCAATACTTTCTCCCAAAATTTATGGAAGAAAACTCTGCCCCATTTTTCCATATAATTAGACATAGCTAACAACTTCGGCAAAATGCGCATTGCAGGGAGGTTATGCCAAAACCTAGATACCTCATCATAAAAATTAGCCTCTTTTAACCAGGTGTTCTCAAACCAAAAATGAAATTGCTTCTTAGGGATTGAAGTATTCAGTAGCTCAAGCTTTATAAAATCATGGTTGGAAGCTATAGCATGGAACACCGTTAGAGTACATAAAGGAAATCTACTCCACCAAGAGCTATTAGCAAAAGCTCTGTCCCTCTACTTCTTTCCCACTTGTAATTACCACCTTGAAGCTCCAACCCTATCAACGAACTATCCTCAACTGCACTCCTAAAACCATCCATTAAACTCTGAGGGTGCTTATGCTTACCTTTCTTGTCCTTATTATAGAGAAGGTCATTGAAATCTTCAAACACACACCAAGGTAACTGCGAATTTGAAGGCATAAAACAAAGGAAATTTCAGGAAGCTTGACGTCTATCCCTCTCTGGAAAACCATAAAAATCATGTTCATTACGAGTCAGAAACATTACATTTCAAATTAAGTTTCCAGAAAACTGCTAGTCCACCTCCTCTACCTTGTCTATCTACTAAAAAAATATTGACAAAGCCAAGTTTCGAAGCACGAGCTTCAATTTTATTGTTGACAGATAAAGTTTCAGATAAAAACAAAAGATCAAGCTTATGATATTTTTCCATCTCCTTAAGAACTCGACTGTTCGAGATGAGCACGCACCTCGACAGTTTTGAACATCATCATCAGAATCACCATCTTCAGAATTTTCAAGATAATTCTTGTTCTCAAATCTTAGTTTCTCAATATCTGTCTCACCTTCATCATTATCTTTAGAAAAGATTTTGTCATATCCATGCTTTCCATGATCTTTTGCTGTTGTGGCACATAGATTATGTAGGATGCCTTTTCTAGAGAGTAACCCAGAAAAACACCTTCAAATGCTTTAGAATCAAATTTTCTAACATACTCAGATTGATCTTTCAGCACATAACATTTGCTACCAAGAACATGTAGATGCTTCATTGATGCTTTCTTCTTAGTCATCAAAAAATAAGGGGTTTGGCTATTTCTCTTATTGATTAATGATATGTTTTAAACATAGCATGCAGTCTTGATAGCTTTAACCCAGATAATAGTTGGAAAATTAGCATCCAACAGCATTGTTCTAGCAGCCTCAAGCAGTGTTCTATTCATCCTTTCAACTAACCGTTCTGTTGAGGAGTTATAGTAGCATAGAATTGTTGAGAAATCCCATTATCCTTATAGAATGCTTCTAGGACTATAAATTTTAATTCAGTTCCATTATCACTGTTGAGTGCTACAACAGATGTGCCTGGAGCCTCTTTTCCAGCTCTTCTAATATGCTCTATGATGATTTTGGGTGTTTCATCTTTTGTGAATAGAAACTAAACCTAGGTATGTAATAACCCAAAATTTTGGACTAATTTGAAAATTTTGATGAATAGTAATTTTGCTAATTTGGAATATTATCAGACCACCTTATATAGAAGTTCTTTTATTAAAATTCTGAGTCCGTATTAGTGTTTGGTAATGAAAATAAGTGTATGTAAAAGCCGTCAGAATTCGAAGACGAGCACTTTTATTTTTTTTCCCGAGATTTCAACAGACACTGAAGGAATTAAGAATAAAATATTAAGATTGAAGGATTTTAAATCCAAGGATCATAAAGGAGGATTAATGAAGGAATGAAAGATACCAAGAAGGTTTCTAGTAAACCCTTAACAATAAAACCACGGATATATTCTTCAAACAATGAACGAGATCGAGTGATAACCATGCAGAGAAACAATTAAACGACCAAGTAACTAGCTCATGCAAGTGACAAGGGAAGTAACCAAGCAAGTGCAAATCCTAACTACCAATTTGCCTTTAACCAAGTGGATTAAGCTTAGTGACATCATCAAACCACAAGCTAGTAACACATGGATAAAACGTGAGGTAAGCATGGTGACCTAATCACTTTATTAAAGTAAAACCCTGAGATATTATCAAGGCCAAGCATTATTGGCACTTCTTTCAAAATTAACCAAGCAACCACACTTCATTTCTCTCCCCCTTTTCTTCTTCATTTTCGGATTCTCAAGAATACCGAAGGAAGAAAAATTCATATCTCAAGTTCTATAGCTCCTAAATTCACAAAATTTTAACTACAGCCCCTCCATATCATGGGTAAGCTTCGTACCAAATTTCAGCCTCATATATTGGATTTTCAAGTTTATAGAAATGTTTGAAGATTGATGATAAATAGTAAATTTCTAAGATCTAGTTTTTGTTCTTGTTTCTTTTGATGATTCAAGTATTCTAGAGGCTATTCAAGGATCATACAAGGTTTAGAAGTTGTTGTATACACTCCAAGGAAGGTAAAGATCTCAAGAAAACCAAGTGTTACTTTGTGTTTTGATGAGTTTTTGGATTACATATGATGAAGATGTTGTAGTATCTGTGTATACATGATTATATATTTGTTTGTAGTTGCTATTGAGCCATGATGCCATATTGATTTAGATTGGATTTGTTATTGACATATTATTATTTAGAATAGATGAGAAACTTGAGGTCTTGAAGTGATTGTTGTTGGTTGATGATTAGAGCATGAATTGTTTTTGGGAATCGTTAGTTTATAGCTGTCGTAATGCCCGATTTTACAATGCCCTGTTCTGTGTGGAAATTTTGGACTTGAAATCCCACTAATTAGCATCACCACTACCAATGATAGTAAATATAATGTTTTGTAGTTTGTAACCATATAAAGATCGTGTCGAGATGATGTACGGTTTAGAAGAAAAGTCTGTTTTAGTGAAAGTCGTGCAAGTGAATCAAACCGCTGATTGGACTAAATTTGATGATACAAACGAGCCCCTTAAATATGGTTAAAAATTATGAAACTTGGTCAGTAGGTGAATTTTGCAGTGAGGAATCCCTCTGAAAATTTTAAGCTTACGATATTAAAGATTTTATAAAAATGTTGGAATGGAAGTTGCGCAACGATGCTATGCAGTGCAAAGCTACTGCTTAGCTACTGCCCTGTTCTTTAAAATGACAAAATGGGTCTTATAACAAAGACAAGTTATTGCTTAGTCACAAAGTACAAGTTCTATGGATCGTGCATGCAAAGATGGTGTGTCGATTGAGTTATCCGTTAATGAGTTATGAGCGATTTAGTGAAACTAGAACAAATAGTAAAACTCCGTAGTTGACGGAACTTCTAAAATGCTTTTCACCTGTTTAGATTCAGGTTTTTCAAATCAAAACTTTAATGATAAATATTAAAAATACTCCAGAAGCTCTTTGAGGTAGTTTCATATTTAAATATTGATTTTCCGATTTATTAAAAATGTTGGAGTGCAAGTCGCGTAACAGTGATTCAATAAAAAGTCAACTACGGGGGTACTACTTTGACCGCCCATTTTACCCAAACTAAGGGAGTAACTTGGAGTCGATCAAAACACGAAAGTTGCTGAGTATTATCAAAATAACATATTGGTGTGTAGAAAGAGATTATGAGCGTATAATAAAAGGGATGAAATGTTGTAAATTAAGCGGATTCGAGTGACAGTGAAGTCGATTAGAGTAAGTCTACTTAGGGTAAGTGGACCGTTGACCAAACAACTAATCGAGGCTATATTGTGTCTTGGTAGAGTTTCGAGGACTAGGAGGGGAACATGGTGATAGAGCTTGGACATCAGGCAAGTTTCCAAACCTTCTTACTATTGTTGTTTTGATCAAATGCTTTATAATTATACAATGCGATACAACTGATTGCATGATTTGGAATCATATTTTTCAATATTCGAAGCAAGATTTAAATGTTGAGTTTATGAGCTAATAAATACCTATGCTAGTTGAAAGCAAGATTTTTACAAATACCCTCGAGCATAGGGCCTATGATTTGAACGATTTCTGAACCGGGAGATGATGTTCCCGAATATGATATGGTAGTTTTCAATAGTGAATATTCGAATAAAGTTTATTTGAGAGCATTGTTATAAAGTGAATATTATTTCGAATATCCATTTAAGATTTTGTTTTCGAACAATTATTGTTATTTACTAAGTGAACAATATTTTGAATATTCATTTAAAGGATTTACTCATAAATATGTATATTATTTATTAACTGTTATAAAGTTTCAATATTATTTCATAGATAATTGTTATAAAGTTTATATCGAATATTTATTTTAGGATTTACTTTCAATTTTTTTATTTAAATATATTCTTCTAAACAATATTTATTTATGGAATATTATTTAAATATTCATTAAATATTTTTAAATGAGATTTAAAAATGATTCATATTAACTGAAAATCATCTTTGACCTTCAATATTTTCGAACCTTATCAAGGCTATTTTAAAAGTAAAGAGAGGGTCCCAAACCTCGTTTTCAAATTTAAATCTTCTGTACGGAGGAGATTTAAATACTCATTCAAGAAGATGGGAAATCCTGCTCAACGATTTGTTTAATCATTCGCAACGTAGTTGCTGAAAGATAAGGAAAGAGAGTTTTTATTACTTACCCAATATTCGGGAAGTAAGCCACGAGACAAGTTTGATCCATTAACTAGCATCGATTGGGAAATATTGGTGAGCTTCCCTTTCCAAGCTGATACGACTTCTTTGTGGAGTCCTATTAACAAGTCTCTACTTGGGGAAAAGGAGACGAACTTTACATTTCAGAGTCATGGATCCTATTCGAACTAGGAGTAGTGTAAGAGGCCGAGTCGCGCCGGTCCAACATTAATTTATTTTGGTCCTATACGGCTAGGAAGTTCTGAGGTATGGTTCATTCCTTAGGAGATTCAGAGATCGGTAGACAAGTAAATCCGACTGTTCTCCCCTACATGTAGGTATATAGTGGGGTAGTACGAACGCGAATGATCATCGTGGGTTGTACTACCTAGCGCGGTGACACTCTGATAATTAGTTCATCATCCAGGTTGGATATTTTCTGCAACTCTATCGAGGGCACCCCGATGAGAAAGGCTATGGCTGGGTGACAGATTAGAGTTGGCAGGGTCAAGCGTTCAAAACTAACGTTTTTAAAATGAAGTATCTCGTAACTTCATCTCAAAAGAATATTCTGAGACTTTGGTTATAAATGACATAACAAGTAGTTCTCAGTGATTTTACAAGAAAGAATATGCTATGATTTATCTGTAACATCTCTTTACATGTTACAAAGGTTAAAACGATGATAATGCTTTTATATAAAAAGATTTCTGAAAGATATTAAAGACAAGGTTAGATATATTGAATCCTTGTACCGCCGTCTTATGTGGCTTATATTTCGAAACTCTATATGTACTTTGCTTAACAGAGTTTTCAGAAATTATGAAAAGGTTATATGTTGAAGTACCTAGTAACTTCATCGTTTAAATTTTATTGAAACTTTGTTTATATTATGTATAACAATGATTTTCAGAGATATTATGAATAAGATATTTTATTTGAAAAGTCACTTTCAAAACTGTTTTATACTATCGCCGAGCGTTATTGCTCACTCTTGATTTCTTTCAAATGTCACAACACAACAGATAACCAGTTTTCCAGTGAGGAGTTAGTGGCCTGCAGTGGTGCGGAGAACCGCATAGACCTTCCGTGGAATCTTTGCAGCTTTGCCTCAGGTGGGCCAGAGCATTCAAATAGGTCATAGTTTGTATTAGAGATTATCATAACTTCATGTAGAGGTTGCGAGTAATAATATGAGATCCTAGTAAGTACATTTGGTTTATAATAATNNATGATACTTGTTGTACATCGTTTCTAAGACTATAACTTGTGTGTGTGAAGGATTGGGGTCTATGATGTGGTTTTGTTGGATTAGTGAGTTAAATACAGGTTTCACTTGATTGGATGGATGCATGACGAAGTATATCTTGAAAAGTCAACCACCATCACAAGAGCATATCTTTTTTAGTTTAATGATATAACATTGACAGGCCCAAATAGACCCATGTGAATCAATTGTAAAGGTCTGGTGATTGAAGTCATAGTTTTAGTTTTGTGACTTGATCTTCTTAACTTTCCTTTCTGACATGCCTCACACACTCCTTCTTGAAAGAATTCAAGTGTAGTCATGTCTCTTACCAACTCCTTCTTTACAAGAGAATTCATGGACTTCAGATTCAAATGAGATAGCTTCTTATGCCATATCTTCTTCATTTTTTTCCTTAAAATAAAAGCAACACATTTCTTCTTTCTCTGCAAACTTAAAATCAGCAACAAACAACCATCATTTTCTTACACTGGAGAAGTTTAAATCTTTGATCTTCTTATGAGTTATTAAGCATTGATCTCCATCAAATTCAACTTTGAATCCCTTATTAGTGAATTGACCAATGCTTAATAGATTGTGTTTTAGGCCTTCGTCCAGGGCTACATCTTCAATGATGACATTACAACATTACATATTTCCATGACCAATGTTGAGATCTTTAATGTCATCTGCAAAAGAAACCCATCGTCCATGCTTTTCTTCATAATGTGATAGCAAGGCTATATCACCTATCATGTGCCTTCAGCATCCACTGTCCAAGATCCACACAACTCTTTCATTCTTACCCTGCATTCACAAACACAACTAGGTTGAATTTGGTACCCAAAAACATTTGGGTCCCGATATCTTAGTAGCAGTTTTATTTTTAACAAAATTTGAAACAGGGTGTTTCATCTTTTTGTTAGTCTTAAAAAGAAGTTTTTGTGACTTAGATGAAGTTCCACCATTTTCATCATTAGAAAAGGTTCATGTTCCACTATGAGTACTTGTGTGGAGATTATTGAAAAATAATTTATCCAAATTCCTTCTAACAAAAATGCTTTGTGCAATAGAAGTCACATAGCATTTAATACAATTATCCTTTTCAAAGTTCTGACATTTTTTCTTAGGAGCATTTTCACATTAGCATACCCATTTCCTTTATTGACTCCTATTTTACCATTTCTGTTAGTCTTGGTTTTCATAATCTTAACATTTCCATTCTCAAGGTTATCCTGATTTTTCTTTTCTGATTTGGCATTGGTTTCGACCTTTGACTCTAGCTCAGAATCACTAGTTGCATCTTTCTTTGCATTATCCTCATAATTCAGCTATTGTTTGATGATTATTGAATCTTCGTCCATCACTTCAGTCTTTTTGAAGATGGGCTTCTCAACTTTTTGTAAAATCACAGGAACTTCCTTATTAAATAAAAGCTCTTTGTTTTTATAAGATGCACCTTTCTTTTTCTTAAGCTGAGAACAATCAAATCCAAAGCCAACCTTCACATTAATGTTCTTTTACAACAAGCATTAACAATTTTTAGCAGAATTCTTTAAGCCTTAATTTTAAGTTGATTTTCATCAACCTATTCTCTAAGAGCCTTTTCAATTTGTTCAGCACATAAGTGCTGATTCTTAAGATATTCCACTTCTTGTTTCACATTTTCAAAATGTATTAAGTTTAAACTAAGTTCATCATTTCTCTTATTCAACTCAGCATTCTTAGAATTTAATTAACATTTTCTTCATTAGCTGCAGTTAGACTAGTGTGAATATTAAACAACAGTGAGTTTATATTTAGAAGGAGTCATATTGAGTAGAGCTTCGTACTTAGCTTCCAGTTCCAGATAGGCCCTTGTCCTTCTTGACTTGCTTTGGTCTCTTGAATTGAGTAGCGAAATGACCAATATCATCACAGTTTAAGCACCTGATCTTTGACCTATCTACACTTCCTATCTTGTAACTAGCCTTCTTCTCAAATTTTGACCCCTTATCTTTGTAGCCACTTCC
>PHNY01019864.1:19238-30030 GCA_003724115.2 Anethum foeniculum | reverse complement strand
GGGTGCTTCGGGAGATAAGGACTGTGTTTAATATGAGGGGGTATACAACATCGTAAAACAAAGAGTGACAAATTCAGTGGCCAAATATATTTCCTCGTGCTTTGCCTTAAGTTTAACCGCTGTGAATAGATGGCGCTTATCCTTTTTTTATATGTAGTAGCAAATCTCATCTTTATTTCCTATTCATTATAAATATTGAGGGTTTATGTTTTTCATTTCGTAAATATTTAAATTGATTTTATTGAAGACTAATCAAAGATATTTGTTTCCAGGCTTGGAACAGTTCAAAATCTTCCAATGCAAACCAAGCTGAAAATTACATTTCGAGCTTCCAGCTGTTTGTGTGTGGGTTAGGTGCAGGTACATGTGCTAAAGCTGTCTGCCATCCACTTGATGTGGTCAAGAAGAGATTCCAGGTAATTACTTGAAGCAAGCACTTCATAAAGTGTCACACCCCTATTGAGAAAAGATTATAATGCTAATAGCAACTATTTATGCCACCTTTCCAAATTATTGGCTATTCAGGTAGGAAGATATATATGTATTTTCAAATTATTTGTTTTTATTTTTGAAACTGTTAGTGATTTTCAAATTATTTGTTTTATTTCTGTAACTATTACTGTCACTATCGTGTCCCAAAACCCAGAGGGGAGTCCTCGGTGATCTAGTAGCCCGATAAGGGTTTTCGTGTTGGTCACTGGCAAGGGACAGAACGAGTAACTAAATAGTACATAACATTTTATTGATGAAAGTAAAATCGGAAAACTAAAAACTTAGACCAAGGGATGGTTCTGTCACTTGTATACACTTACGTGGTAGCAGTTTGCCAGTCCAGCTTAAACATTCTTTTGTTTTATTCTTATTCTGCTGTGTTTGTTTACAGATAGAAGGACTGCGAAGACATCCTAAATATGGAGCTGTACTTGAACCTCGAGCTTACACAAACATGGTTGATGCTCTTTATCGAATTCTGCAGAAAGAGGGCTGGGCTGGGCTCTACAAGGGCATTGTCCCCTCGGTTGTGAAGGCTGCACCTGCTGGTGCTGTAACATTTGTCACTTATGAGTTTTTTTCAGAGTGGTTAGAATCCGCTTTGACTTAACCTGACCTTGACTTGAACCTGACCTGATACTTGTCCCTAAACCTGTTTTTCACAGTTGTTTCAACTTGTTTTTTTACATATATCGCAATGCCCTAAAAAAGGGGCTTATAAATTTAGTTATCATGTTCTGGTGTCACAATTTTTGTAGTTAGGATTATTAGGAAATCGGGAAGTTGTTATAGAACAAGATTTTATAACTGTTGAGGTTTTAGGAATGGAATCTATGCCACAATTTAGTTGTTTCGAGTGAATGAAATGAACAGTTGGCTGCACTGGCAATATTTAGCCTGTATTTGTTTGTGGCATTGATGCAGTAGGTGGCATCTGATATCATATATACTTACACAATTAGTTTGCTAACTGCAGATGAGTGATATAATTACAAACAGATAGATTAGGATGACTTGGTATGACTGCTACAAGTAGTAAAAAGGATCTGATTTTGATGTAATTATAGAGGCAAAGGGGGTGAACTAATGAACAAGTTGTAGGTTCTTTTTAGTACCTCAGCCGTTATCAATTCATGAAGTGAGGTTTTGTAAGTTAGAGCAAATAAATTATCTTAAACCTGTGGAGCTTTAGGTTGTCCACGGCCACTAATGTAAATTTTTGGCAGCCCTCTCCAAAAAAGCTTCTTGACATCAATGGAAAATGCCGAGCTCCTGTCATCACTAAAAAATTGCCAAGAAGCCCTTGGCATAATTAAAAAAGCTCTGGACACCCCTTACCAAACAAGGTAGTTGAGGTACCTGACGCACTAAAAAATTATTAAGGAAGTGTCATTAGTACGAATGAACATTTGATGAAAAGAAATTAATTGTTGGAGCGATGGATGAAATTTTCTCGTTTTTGGATCAGTTTTTTTCACAAAAAAATTTACTTAAAATCTTATGGTCGGTGGATCAGTTTTCGCTCCATCCTTTTCTTCTGTGTGGTCTTAAAATTGTTCATTATTACTTCCGTTTCTTTGTCCTTCAAAAATTTTCATTATGTTTCTCGTTTCCTATTAAAATAATAGTTTTTGGGACCCTATTTTAGTACAAATAAAGGATTAACCGCACCAGCTAAAACTAAGTTTATAAACCTCAGCAAACGCCCTAAGCCTGACCTAAAAACTGGATAAAAACAACCACAAAGATTGAAAACTGGATGTAGAGTCCCAGACATACACACCTCGGTTAGATCCTATTTATACTACATACTTATGGTTAAGACACTTGAACATGGAGGTTAATTAGACCGCATTAACCTGGAGCTAGCATGTCTCCTTCAAAGAAAAAGCTATACACAGCTGCAATGCCTTCCTGAAACGCTTCTTCCATCATGACTTCTCACAAGTTGCTGTCTGCACTGCATCCTTCTTTATGTCCAAGTTGATGATAGTCCGTGGAGCATGCATCAACCAGCTGACTCAAACCCATGAATGCCAAGTAACCATTAAAATTTTGCCTTTGATGAAGCTAAACTACTCGACCCTATTTCTTCACTTTTAAACCAAACCAAGCCCGGTATATCTCCTCTTCATGAAAACTAGTGCAAAAATTATAAAATAAAAATAATCTGTTTCTAAGGTGACGGAGAAAATAAAAAGAACAGGTAGGAAGAGAATGCCATTTGAATTTCTCATCATATAACTAGTTTAAAAGACGCATGCATATGCGTGCATGTGTTTGAATTAGTTGGTCAAAGTTTTTAAGAATAATTTCCTTTTCTTTGGTAAACTGTTTAAGAGAAACTAGTATTCATAGCATTAGTTGGCGTCTTGAACTTGAAAGACTTGAAGTTGCATCTATATTTCGGTGTGAACTCGTATCTAATTCTCGTGTTAGCATGACCGATTACAGAATAAATGAAATCAATATACTCTGCATAGGAAAGTTGGAAATGAATACAGTACTTAATCTCTACTCGATATAGTAAGAGAGGCTGTTTCCGCGAATACACATGCAGAGATGCTTCATAGCATGACCTGGAAAATCATATCTGTATTCCCTTCTCATTTTCAATGTTTGGTGGTACCATCTCGTATTGTTGAATACAAAGAGGTGAAAGAATTTTCCAAGAAGTTGGTCAGGCAAAAATATGATCCAACTCACTAAGAATATTCATCTTATCATGCCAAGGCTATGGTCTCTTCTGTGGTTAAATGATATATGACCGAATTCTGTATCTCTATGTCCGTATGATTCGTATACATCATTACTTGCGTTTGATGGTCTCCAGTTCATGTCATGCTCTACATCTGAAGATCCAGTATACGAATCTGCAGACTCGGTTTCACTCCCCTCAGATCTAATATGTTGTTGCATCACCAGTACTGAAAATGAAGATGAGAACTCAGAAGTGGCGAAAAGATCTCCAATAGGACCGAGCTCAGGGCAATCACACCAATCAGCAAGTCCGGCTGTGAGTGGTGATATCATGCCGCGTCCTCGACCTACTATGAAAAGATCATAATCGTTCTCCATGCCTTTAATTGCTCTCACAGTTTCTTCTTCATCATTTAACACTATTTCTTGATATACTACTGATTTTTCATATGCTGTAGCCGTCTTGAATTTGTTTAAAAACTGATCGTCTAGATGTCGCTCGTTTTCAGCATCAATTGGCACAGTTATTGTCCCTGGTGTTGTAGTCATGAAATCTGTAGGATCCACTTGCAATGCATCTTTTCCAGGCGCGAATCTTATGACTGTTAGTCTCACATTTTTATGTTCTGACATTTTCCAAGCATAAGCCAAAGCTTCTCTGTCATCAGGCCCGCCAAAAAAGAACACAGCAACACGGTTAGGGAATGTGCTAGTGTCAGCCATTCGACGATCTATGAGCACACCCACGGAGCAAGGAGCATGAGCTAGTACGTTCTCATTCACAGTTCTTATAGCAGGGTTAATATCTTCCATTTCTCCATCTATGTTTTGTTGTCTGTGAAATGGCAAAATGATAAAAGCTGCTCGCTTGTCTCTCGCAATGTTGCAAATATCTTCGTCCATGGTAGAGTATGGGCACCTAGAAGTGAGTGCTTGGACATTGACACCATCACAACGAAGCTCATAATTGTCAAAAGCACTTATAATTTCATCAGTCTGAGCTTCTTCTTTAGTTGGATTTTTCGAGCCAGCCTTACGACCATTATGAACAACTAGCATTGCCGAGGCCCTGCCAATGAGTTCTACAAGTTGGAGAGCGTAGACTTTGATTGGAGATTGTTGGGTGGCATTAGCAGCTTCAAGTACGTTGATAACAGATGGAACATTGTTCAATTTATGGACACAGGCAAGTACTCTCAGCTCTTCCACTGATTTAGTTTTTTCAATTGTCTTTCGCGTGTAAGGCACTCCATCGTTGTTAGGATGATAATGTAATATGATGGGTGGCACAAGCATAGTCATCACAACAACTGAAACTATCATGATCGTATATTCTTGAGTGGTCAAAACCTGAAATTGAAAACGCATAATAGTGTTAATGTACAGAAGTTAAATAGGTTTGTCATTTGCCTTATGATTTATTATTCTTTACTTGAACCTATTCTGTATGCAAAGTATATATGCTTGTGCGTTTACATACCCCATGCTCTTGTGCAACTTCAAGAATGATCAAAGCCAAGATGCTTTTGGTGCTTGTAAGTAGTCCGATGGTAGCTGCTTCTTTGGCGGTCGTGTTAGTAACAAAAGAGGAAAGCAAAGAGCTGACAACTTTTGATCCAGAGAGAGCAATAATTATGCCCACCACAACTGCCAAAGAAGTGTGATTAATGCTTAAAGAATCTAGATTAGTCCTGATGCCGCAAACTGCAAAGAATGCTGGCATAAAAATCCCCATCACGAAGTCTTCGAGCCTCTCAACCAAAGTAGTTTGAAGCACTTCATTAGGCATAATTAGTCCAAAGATAAAAGCTCCGAGCATCGGGTGTGTACCAATGGCATCAGTAATAACTCCACATATAGCAACCCCACTTAGAATAAAGCAAATGTAGAACTCACTATACCCTTGGCCATCACCTGTTTTTTTGATTATCCAAGACAAAGCTGGACGAACGCCACGGAAACAAAAAAGTGCAAATACAATTGTCAAGATAATGGCAAAGAAACAATAACTTGCGCTGTTGGCTACAGCTAGTCCTATAGCAAGAAGCCCCCATGAAATGACTTCTCCGACTTGAGCTGTGGACATGGCTAACTTGCCAACTTCTGTGTGGATGAGTGATTGATCTTCAAGAATGCTACCCAGCGCTGAGTAGCTTGAGACAGTAAGTGCGAAGCCCCAGAAAATGCAGCCAAAGTAATTCGTTTTGTCACTAAGGATGACGAAGAATAAGACACAACCAATAAAACAAGGGATTGCAGCTCCTGTTATAGCCATTCCCATGGCCCTTGTTCCAGTTCTTCTTATTGATTGGGTGTCCAGTGTTAAACCCACGAGGAATGCATAGTAAACAAGAGCAAAATGTGCCATTGGCTCTAAAACAGCGAAGCCGTATGAAGGAAAGAACCATTTGTAGGTAGTTGGTGCTATTTTACCAAAGAAAGTTGGTCCAAGTAGTATACCACCCTGCATTTTCCAGCCAAAAGAAAAAAAGTTATGCATTTTTTATAGCAGCACACTTTGGTGGCTGTCGTCGAATTTGTCAGACGGGTTATCAATTTTCCATTTTTACATTTGATTTCGCTGTCAGACAAATTTGGCAATACATTTAAGTGAAAACATAGACTAAACTTCAGTCATTCAAAAAAAGTTCTAATTCAGCAACTTAACTAAAAATGCTGGTAAACTAGGGCCAAAATATCCATCTAACTAAACATGACTCGACATGTTTTAATTACTAGCTCTTATTGATCATCTTCATTAGCTACACATTACCTACTGTCACGTCATCTTTCGGTTTACGTTTTGTAAATATTTTCAGAAATGTAGATAACTCATCAAATAGACGACGAAATGATGTCTAAAAACGAAAGGAACTTACAATAAGTTCTCCAATGAAGGGAGGCATGTTGAAGGGTTTCAACAGGAGGAGGGCAATTCGAGTAGCAAAAATGGCGACAGGTAACTGAAAAATGAAAATGGGAAGAATAGGAGCCAAGGGGTTTGGTCCTTCCCAAACTCCATTGGTTCTATATATTGTTTCAGCAAAACATACAATGGTTCTGTTAACATCTTCAATTGTAAGGTCTAAGTCTCCCATTTTTCCTACGCTTGCCAGGTAGCTACGTCACCCTCCTCTGCCTTCTCTTCGTCGTCGGAATGCCAGGGCCCCAATCAGAACCCTGGCTTTCTTCTTGCAACTCCTTCGACTACAAAAATATAAGCCTTTTGGTATACATTTTTTTATGTATTGGAAAAAGAATAGATAAGAAAGAGAATGGTAAAAATGGTGCGTCTTGGAATGCATGGTTGTCCATTTTAGGTGGATTCTATTTCTTTTGTGGCTGCGGGTGATTAGCTTAAAATATCTATATTTAACAAAAAAAAGAAACTTAATTAAAATCTTTTAATATTTATAAAGTGAAACTATTTTTTTCTGGAAAAAAGAATGTAATAGATGAATCAAGCATTGCATGCAGGGTTACAATCCCTATTGGGGAAGATAGTAATACTACTAGTAAATTTTCTATTCTAGGCTAAGTCATTAGCTATTTTAGTAAAGATAGGACTACAAAGACTTGGACAACCTAGTCCGGTGGCGGATCCAGAAATTATTACTTCTTCGGGCACTATATGCAGGACAGTCCTCAAACCCAGAATAGAGTCGTCTGTGACTTGAGCCTGCACAAATATGGTGGGTGCTCTGTATCGGATTCTGCAGAAGAAGGGTTGGCTGGACTTTACAAGATATATGTCAGTTGTCACCTCAGTCGTGATCTTTGTCACTACGATTTTTTATTAATTTTTGGATTGCTAGAGTAATCTTTGCCTTGAAACTGACCAGACTCTTTCTCTCAAACCTCTTTTCTGAAATAAATTCAATTTGTGTTTTCATATACTACAATGCCCCAAGCAAGGAAGCACTTAAACTTGCACCGGTGATATGCCTGGATTTGCTAAGCGTTGCTTATATCGAACACACTGGGATTACGGGGAATGAGCATCTGGTTGCATGATCATGTGCTAATTCTAAAAAGCAGGGATGAAAAATAACTTCTGAAACTACGATCACCAAGATATTACTGCGATAAGGTAGGACTCATCCCCGATTACCAGAGTATCTGTTTATGATTCAACAATAGAGGCATGGGAGGTGAGAAACAGATGAGAAGGCTAGGCACTTGGCCTGCAAGGCGGTCTTTATTGTGTTATTCCCTCTTGAACTATAATTGTAATTGTCTTGCGAATGGACCGCAGTGGTGTTGGACGTATACAATTATTTACCCCAAACAAAGTTTTCAAGGTCGCCTTGATGTAGGTTTTTTCTTTTTTTTCTCTCGAATGAGAGTCGGCCGCCATCCATAACTTTCACCCATCCTTTACTGCCCCATCCTCCCATCAAATCCACACCCGCCAAACTCATTCTCTCATCCCGTTTTATTAGTTTTTCAATAAAATTGAGATCTAATTCTTTTTGGGTGAGATCTTGTTGCCGTATCCATCTTTTCAGGTTATTGATTGTTTCCAATTTCTTGGACGTATGTTTGCTTGCGTTTTTGATTTGTCATGTTGCGTTAAAAATGATTTCTACGGTGTATTGGGAGATCTGGGAAACCCACTTCAAATCTGAAATGGTGGTGATTATCGCGAGAGCTCACCTTGCATAACAAATGATTGTTCAATATATGGGGCATCCGTACCCCCAATCTCAGTTGGTGTAACTGATGGGTATGAACACTGGTCTATCACCGGTTTTTTATGTGCGCAGATCAATTGTGATTCTACTAATTTCAGGATGTTAGTGTCGACTGGATTGCTCGAGAAATCTTTCTAATCATTTTTATTATCAAGAATATTTATTTTCTATATATGAAGCAATTTGAAAACAAAACGGCTATTTGCTTAACTCGTTTTTTTTTCACAATCAGGTTGTAGTTGTCAGTTTGGGGGGTTTGTCCCTGCTGTTTTACAATGTTTTATTATCAATAAAATCTTATTGTTCGTAAAAAAAAAAAGGTCGTCTTGATGTTAGTACCAGACTCAGCAATTTGAGTTTTTTTTCCGAGTGCTTGAGGATTTATATTTAATGCCATGGACTGCTATTCCTTCTTTGACATTGTTGTAACCAAAGAGGTAATGAGAAATTTTGAACTGAGGTCTATGGTCCCCATTTTCGAGGAAACTGAACATTATTTTGATAATAGTTCTTGATCAGAGGTTCTTAACCCGAGTTTCCTGAGAGGGCTAGGTTCATCTGACAGAAATTACAGATTTAACAAGGTGACTTCACCGCATGTACTCTCCAACAACTCATCAAAGCACTTCCCTAATCAAATAGAACGCTTGATCCCCATATAAAGGATACATATAGGTAGGTCGAGGTGAGTACGCTAGTACAGCCACAATAGCTAAAATTCATAAACCACCAAACCTCCCCCAAGTCACCAGAAATCAGCCAATATAGGAAATGACTCGACCAAAGTATAGTTTCGCAGAAATGACTTTTATGTTACTAGATTGTCATCCAACTGTAGTTTACAAGAGAAAGCACAGAGGGATCCTCTCTGCAGCTGCAGCTTTAAGCAACCCTTAAAATTATTCAAGAAATTTAAGTTTTTCACCGCTCATTTCTTCACTTGGCAACAAAAAAAGAAAGAAAATGATATTTTTTTTTTCCGAAAATGTAAGTTTTATTATTTATTTCCTTTGGACATGCAACCAACTAAAAAAAGACCAGTAGGATTATATAATAAATGGTGCATAAAGACAACCACCTAGAGACACCAACTTTATTTGTTTTTTTTGAAAAACCACTGCATTAAAAGAGAAAGAAGTACACTTATAATAGGAGGCAGACATAGAAGAAAGGAAAGAAAGGCAACTACACCTAGCTAGAATAAACAGATACAAAGCAAAGAACTGAAACAACCTAGGAGGAAACTAAGACACAAAGACCAGCTGACATATATAAGGAGGAACCAACTCAGACTTAGGAACTCAGAAAACAAGGACACAAAAGAGCACTATTTCAGAATAGGTAAAATAAATCCTCCTCATCAGTATCTTCCAAGAGCACATCTTCAAATACCACATCATGCATTTGAGGTTCAGCATTAACCCCTCCAGGCACTTGAAGAACAAGATTTTCCATGAATGCATATGCCAAAGCTCATGCACCGTCATCCATTATTTCCTCAAGGACCTCCTACTCCTCTTCAACCATTGGAGCTTCAAGAAACTGAGGGACATTTGGGCCAAGACCCATGTCTAGGTCCATTAACTCAGCCATACGACCTATTGGTTCAAAAAACACATAAGACCTCCCAAGAGAGATAAATAAGTTGCTAAGTTATTCCTAACCGACTAAATCATTCGAAATTCACAGCTCCAATTTGGATCTCTTATATTCTAGTAACGATATGATGAATCAAATCATCGACTTCAGGATGTTGGTGGAGGTGAGCAAACTGGATAGCACCAAAAGCATCTATGTTGTCAGTCTCGATCATGACAGAGAAGGCTCCTTCAACAAAAGCTCTTCTTAAGCCAATTTGCACTGCCCAAAGGTTTGTTGATAAAGGGTTGAGACCAGGAATGGTACCAACTATGCAATTGACTAGATTACCGTCAGAGGTACGAAGAACAACACCAATGCCTGAGGTGTTCCCATTTGGCATTGGTTCATCAAAGGAAACTCATGAACATTGATTTTGAGAGTACCTTCTGGAGGAGGTATCCAGTTGAGAGCCATGAGTTGAAAAAGGACAGGAGAACAAAGAGAGAGTTGTGAAAACAAGCAAGGGATAGAAATGAAACTGCTGAATAACAACTGGTAAGGGGGTTAAATAGGAGAAAATGAGGTCCACATGCACAATACTCCCCGGCTCCCATGCCATGCATGCATATTTCTAAAGCTGAAGTTTGTATTCTCCAAGTGTAAAGTAAAAGCTATATAATCTTCATTTGTAATTAGCAAATATACTTCTATAACTTGACTGCCAATGGAATCTTGATCAAGATTCTATAGGTTATGGAATCTTGTATAATCTTGACATGGTTTGTAAAAATTTAGATTATAGCTAGATCAACCACTACAAATTATTCCAGTACTTCATTTTTTATTTGGTTTCATTTCATTGGTACATCATCCAACATTTCCGATCAAGATCGAAGACAAAACTTAAGTGAGGTCAAGTTTCATGGATAGACACAACGCAAGCTTGCTTTTCTCTTTGATATGCTATGCAGTATATTTTAATCAGAAAATTTTGGTGTTGGACACACAAGTTTGATAAGAAAGACAGAAAGCTACCGTTCTCAAATCTGTAGCTCTTCTATCAATATGTTTTTTTAGCTGTAGCCCACATGCATATTTCATGCGGTATGTAATGACTAGTGTTTCCAATGTTTATACACAGGAAGCTCTTAAAATCAATATATTTTCTCAGTCTGAACATGATAAAAATATTGTATTTTAAATTTAATAAAATGAATAAAATTTTCAATTTAGTGAACATTCAAAGTTTTGGTAGTCCGGTAGTTGTTATTTTGTACTATTTACTAAATTATCCTCACTAATTCTCATACAAATCAATTATTCAT
>PHNY01019864.1:6458-17061 GCA_003724115.2 Anethum foeniculum | reverse complement strand
AAACTAATATTTATTAGTGTTTGGTCATTTATAAATAATATTATTACTAATAATTAATCAATTATCTTTTTCAACTAAAACACTAATTACATTTTTCGATGTTAATTTTTCTATTTTTTTCCAACTAAAACATCTCATTCTCCAAAATTATCATGCTATTGAAAACACAAATTACCTTTTTTAACTATAACATGTTACATTTTTATTTGTTCAAGCTAAAACACCTCATTTTTTAAAAAATATTACGGACATGTCTATTTAAAAAAATGAAATAATTATATTAAAATATTATCAATACTAACCAATTATCTTTTAAGTTAAACTACATTACCTTATCTGTTTCTTTTAACCAAAGCCTCCTTCTTTTCCAAAAATAACATTAATAATGTTATTTAATAAAATAAAGTAAAAATTATAATTATAAATTACCAACCAATTACCCTTTTTAACTAAAACATAAAATTAATTCAATTTAAATTAATGATATAATTTTTTAAATTTAAATTAAATTAAAAAAATTATACAATATAAACAAAGTTCGTGCATCGCGCACGGGGTTTAAGCTAGTTTAAATTTAAGTACATATAAGGAAAATGATTGGATAAACCAGAAACGTTATACATAAAAGTATAAGGATATTATCAACAGTATCATGCATTATATCTTCTGTTTTTTTTCTAAGTTATTCAATTTCTTAGTTTTAACTTAGAGGTGATATCTTTTTATTAGAAATTTGGCATGTAGGGTCATTTTGTTAAATAAACGTGAACAAATGTTAAAATGTAAGTAAATGAAAACTTCAAAAAATTTCATATTATCAACATTCTTAATAAATTATTACATTTAAAAACATTGTCACTATCATCAAAAACATCAAAAAGTATAGTTTTAAACTTTAAAAAGTATTAAAAAGTATATTTGCAGTTATACCTTTATCCTATTTTTGGACTTTTAATTACATGTGAAATTCTTATAATAATGTATGATATATGTTAAATTCAAAGCACAAAAGATACCACCTATAAATCAAATGCAAGAACCAGCACCAAAAACGAAAAGGCAAAAATAATAAGCTGTTTTTCTAATATGTGCCCCAAGCACAGGATAAGCATTTACGTTGAGTCTTTCAATCATAAATATTAATGGACCGAATATTATTAAAAATATTCCTCCCACAGGAACAATTGGTGGTTGAATATAAGATACCTACCAATAAATTGTATATACAATTCAGAATCTGCACCCTCCAAATAAATATTTTTATATTAAAAATAATAGCAGCACCAGCACAATTGATACCACTCCAAGTATCCAACATAATTACATTGATTCAGATTCATCATTATATATAGATATTTGAGTGCATAACAGTGACATATAGCTAAAGCCAGATTATATCAATTTTTTCAACTTCCCCTAGAAAATGGCTGATAATTCTGGTGCTGGTGCCTCGAACCCTGACGAGTCCATTGCTGAACAAGATCTTCTGTTACCCATATCAAACATTGGGCGGATCATGAAGCAGATTCTGCCACCTCATGCAAAAATCTCGAAAGAAGGCAAAGAAACTATGCAAGAGTGTTTAACTGAGTTCATATGTTTTATCACTGAAGAAGCATCAGAGAAATGCCGGGAGGAGAAGCGCAGGATCTTGAATGGAGACGATATCTGTTGGGCTATGCACAACCTTGGTTTGGACAACTTTGCACAAGCACTAAGGAGGTATGTGCAGAGGTACAGACAAGTTGTAGGAGATAGAGCTAATTGAGAATAAGCTGGTAGGATACAGTTGTATCGCGGAAGGGGTTCGGGTTATAGATTGAAATTTAGGACATTAAATTTGATTTTCGGCTTTTTGTGGGAGGAAGTTTCTTTGTGTTTAATTTAGTATGAGAACTTTGTGTGTGTTATGCTTGTGATACCTTATTAAGTTACTGACTATTTCGAAACTTAAGGTATTTAGCGGCTGGTTAAATTTTATGATTCATGTCATGTTTTTCTTGTTGATGATATTTTCTCTCAGACTAGTATCCACCAATTATTTTGTTGCTCATACCAGGTTTAAATCGGCTATAAGGAGGCTGTTCTCAATAATTAAAAGCTCATGACAATTCTTATGGTGTAGAACAATTGCAGCTAATTAGAACCTGCAATTCTTCTATGCCTGCTAGACTATTGCATGCTTCGATGGCAAATAATTGAAGCAAAATAAATCTTATATGTCCTATTCTGAAGTATGTCCTATTGCATTCTCTGAATTTCTGATATCTACATTAAACGCTTAACTCTACTATTAATCCAGTAAGAACATTAGATTGTTTCTTTTTTACACTCTTATTAGTTGCAGACTGCAGTACCTATTGTCTGTCAAGTGTTTCCTTCCTTCCTGTTTGGAGATATAACAGACCCCAATTCACAGACACAAAAGATCTAAAGGTGAAAAGTCATTGTACAATCCCTTCATATATTAAATAGTTATAACTTTGGAGTCCAGATTTCTTATAGTTATTTGTTTATGTATACTAGTAAAATTGATGCTGAAAATAGGATATGCTTCAGCCTAGTTCCACATTTTATGGGGCCAATCTGATGTAGATATTAACCTTATTGATAAGCATAATTTTCACGGTCACTCTCAATGTACCATTTTCATTGATATTTACAACAGTATTTGTATATGTTATTGTTATTAATATAAGATCCTGGAAAGGGCCATTATCTAATATTTTGAGGTTTTAGAGTAATCGGTTTCTTGACAATCAGAGCTCAAGCTAGACTTAGGTTCCATAATCCACTCTTCGACCCAAAAATGGGCTCTCGAGTGAGGGGGAGTGTTAGAATATTAATATAAGATCCTGGAAATGGCCATTATCTAACACCTTAAGATTTTAGATGGACTGGTTCTCAACAGTTATGTTACTGATTCATAAACAAAGTTCTCTTCTATGCCCATATTCACGGATATTTCACAATTAAGTGAAATAGATGACAAGGGACCAAACATTTCTGGTGCAGCCATATCTCTAATTCTTTTACAAAATATCGAAGATTCGTGTCAAAATAAATATTTCTAGAAAATTTTAGGAGAATATATCTTCCTATAAATCAACTAGAGCCTATGTTAGGGAAACAATGCTAAAAATAACATGTATTCATGCCAAAATATACTAATTATAATTTGTGGTACGAATGGCTAAAATTACTGTTTTTATTCCGTAGATTCCTTATGCGTATTGCTAGCCCTCTCTCCGACACCTTACCCCATCTCTCTTATTATCTGTATGCTTATCAATTTCCTCTCCATTTAATTCTCACAAGCAGCTGAACTATTATTCATCTCAAAACATATATGGATATTTGGTGTATATAATTATATACGTCATAATATCCAAACAAAGAATGCATACTCGAAGGATACTCCTAACAGAGATGCTATTCACCAAATACATCAAATTCCTAACAGATATTGTAATTATATCACAATTATTTATTTGTGATCCTCTGCCTAGGGTTTTAAACTCGAAGGATAAATTACAATTTGCGGAGAAAAATTTTCTATGTGCTGTGAAGATCACAAATGTTGAAGAGATTTGTAACTGATGGTATAACAGCTATGGTGATTGCGATGATGAATCTCTTAAGCCTGATGGCAAACAAAATTGTGTTACATATCCAAGCATAATTCTTGTTGCTGCTAAGAAGTATCCTATACATTTTTATTAACCATCTTTTCATCGTTACAATGTTTGCTTGGGTATTATGACGTATATAATTATACTAGTAATATTCATTGTTGGACCCGCACAGAAATATAATCATGTACTCGCACAATGATATAATCATGTTACTTAAACTCCAGATTAATTTGTTGTTTTAAATTACTCTAACCTTGGAAATATGACATGTTGCTTTACAATATTATTTGTAGTTCGAATTTATTTTTCAAATTCAAAGGTTGCATCTAACTTTAAAACAATCACACGTCAAAGATCCATGTGCGAAGCACGGGAATATTACTAGTATAATTATATACGTCATAATACCCAAGCAAAGAATGCATACTGGAAAGATACTCCTAAAAGAGATGCGTATTCGATGACACCTACTCATACATGCATCTTATGGGATTGAACACCCTTTGGCATATGCGTATTGAATGTACTGTCGAGATCTCATATGTGAATGTGTATTTGATCCAGTAATTATAACCACCTGATTTAAAAATTATTATTCTTGTTAGGGCCGGAGGCACGTTGAGACCCCTGGGTCACGTGCCCTCAACAATTTTAAAAAATATTTCTTTCTTGTAGGACCCAGAAAGAAAACAATATTACATATAAATATTTATTATCCAAGTGCCTTCACTTTTAGCACCCTAACTTTGTAAAATAGATACAGAAGTGCTTGCAATTATGAATATATCCCACAAAATTAGCTGTTGAAAAAATTATAGTTTATTAAATAATGTGTTGTTTGTTTAAAATATGTCAAAGTATCAAAAAAAAGTATTACATTTAATTATATAAATAATTTAAAATTTTTAAACGGATGCTTGTACAGTGTTCCATGAGGTTTACCTCCTGGCTTCGCCACTGATTCTTGTCACTGAAAATTGATAGAATTATCGTTCACCTTTAGCGAAAGAATGATGAAAATAATACTTAATCTTTTCCTAAATGATATAGAAAGATAAATTTTAATTGATGTTGTTGTTGTGGATACAAAAGTTCATATCATTTATTATTTTTAACCAATCAAAATAAGACATGTGTCATTTGAAAAATTTTCTTTTGGAAATTAATTTGGAGTCCCTAACAATTTCCAACCAAATATCCTTTTTTTAGTGCATCGTGTTAAAATTGATTTTTCAAAAATGTGTAATTTTTGCACAAAAAATATGGTATCTACGTATATTATATCACATATATAAGTGTAAAAAATATATTATCAAAACTTCTGATCGTTAAATTATGGCAGAATAAATAATGATTGTTCGATAGGACAAGCCTGGAATCAATTGGTCAGATCCTTTTTTAGGTCGTGAGGCTTTTCCAGAGCTACTTTGATGTCGCCTCCCTTCTGAAATCAATTTACTTGTAATTTGCAGCTTTATATATAGTACAAGGTATTCAAGAAATAGAAAAACTAATGTTAGCTCAAAAGAATTAAATGACTATTACATAAGTGAACTCACGGTCAACTTGCATTTGGGTGTTCTAACTCAAAAAGTTGCAATTAGATTACCACATTAATAATTATTCTCGATTAAATTATTGAACACAACCAAACTTGCATGCCTATTGAGTTATGTTAATTTGTAACAATCCTTTGTTAAAATTAGCCAAATTTACTGTCACATAATTATTTTAACTCAGATTAACACTCAGTAACTCTTGCAAGATTAATGAATCTGATTACACTTTTATTACTAAACACATATTTGTATACACATATATAAAACCATCATCGAAGAAGTAAAGAATCCATTTGCGAGCAAAATTAACAAACCATTATCGATGCTAAAGAAAAATCATATTAACTTTGAGTTTAATAGATTTAATTAGTGTGTTTCCTTTTAGAATTTAAAATTAGGGTTCAATCTAAATTTCTTTCCTTTTTATAATTTGTTTTGATACAATTATAAATTTACGTTTTAAGATTTAAAGTTAGGGTTTTCTATATAAATATTCTAAACCTTGATTTGCATTTAAATTCTACGAAAAAATTATATAATTTGATAGCGTATTATGGGGAAGGGGGCATTTTATGCAAATTCATGTCTTCAACTATAAAAGCAACACAAGAAAGATTTATGCTAATGCCCACTTTGAAAAAATTAATATCGAAGAATTAAAAATCTTTCTTAATCTCATGTAACTTACCTGATTTCAACCTCAAATAATTTTTTATTTAAATACTATATCTGTAGTGATAAAAATAATTTTATTAGCTTATTATTGAAATTTTAATAAAATAAAATATGAGAATTCTACATCAAATTAACTATATATATATATATATATATATATGTGTGTATCATTTTGTAAAATAAAATTTATTATATAAAATTAATTAACAGGTAAAAGCGAAGATGTTGTATGGTTACGCTACGTGCGACATAGTTAACTAGTCTTAATGTAATGAGTGGGAGGCTTGGAGGAAACGAGGGGCTAATTATGTGATGATATTTTACTTAATAAATAGCTTTATAGCCGCACGGGCATGATCTAATATCAACTATTTTATAATTTATATACATTCTTGTGAAATGGAATATATTTCCTGTTTTGAGGACGTACAATGACCTTCACTGTAAGAATGAGATTTTTCTATTTGCGTATTTTATAACCGGTGTGAAGTCACGTGGTAATGAATTGTATACATGTTAGATAGTTGAAAAATATGTTGTTGTATGAGATGCACTTTCTTTTAATTCTATATCGGACAACTCATATATGATCTTCGTAAAAGATTTACTTGAAAGTGTTTAAAAATTTTGAATTCTAAAATTGCTACCATATAGCAGAAAAATTCATTATTTGACAAGATCATATTGATCGATTAAAAAGAAATTAAGTTCATTTGTGTTAGTTGTCTTAATTTCTTATCTTGGATTTGCATTTTTTACGGTAGTAGTTTTATCAACTGTCTCATTCATTAAATATTAGAGATAATTCATTAAATATGAGAGATAGTTAACTAACTGAAGTGCTGGTTTTGAAATAATTAGGGTATATAAATGCATTAAAGTATAAAATTTAAATATTTTATACTCACTACTTTAAAATCATGTTTTCGAGTACCGTACTCTAGATTTGAATATATTTTTATTATATATATGTTGTGAAGTTAATAGTCCTGTAATTTGTTGAAGTATTATACTTATATAAATAAAAATATATAATATTTATTTTTTTATCCGAATTTATGTTTTTTTACTGTAAATGTAATAATTAAAATGTGATAGACGACATATTAAATGTGATAATAATACATATATAAAATTATAATAAAATTAGAATTTTACTCTATGCTAATAAATTTAACTAAAAAGTACATATATAATTATAAGTTGTTAATATATACCAACGGAGTGTAACAAATGTAGAATTATTAATAATTAATGAGCTAAATATGATTAATATATGTTATTAAATTTGATATTTATGAGGGGTGATTAAGTAATTTCAAATGAATAAACTGTCTCAAGGAACCTCCTAGTTGCATAATAAAACATGTTTAATCCAAAAATAATTACCAATTACCGTCCAACAATTGAAACATAAGACCAGACCCCGACTATACCAAGATATTTTTAGGATATAGTGCTAGAAACAAGATTTCCAAATTCCACAAATATAATTCTTCCTTTTTCTTTTATTACACTTTTCAACAATTTTCAAACTCAAAACTTAGCCCACTAGTAAAACTTTAAAAAGAAGTATACTAGGCCCAATTACACGATAACATAACTAATATAATTAAAAACAACTTAATACAATAATACTTGCTCTATTTTTGAGTTCCCTGGCCCAACCATCTTCACAATTCATCTTTCAACTACACGGCTAAATCTTGACAGTCTACTTTCTCACTGGAAGGTTAAATTTAAAATAGGCAAGTATGAACGAAAGAAATGTTTAGCAGGATTATTAAAAACATAATAGAAAAGTCTCAAAATGATTTGCGAATATTTCAAATGAAATAGATATTTTCAATTTAACAATATCAAAACAATTATGATAACGTGCAATACTTTTCCTTTAAATCTTTTGGTGATTGAGCAACAGAGGCTTTAACAATGATTTCAATTTCAACGAGAATTTGGTAAACTACCCATACTGTAAATCAGTTGGCTTAAGAAGATTATCATTTCAAGATATTTGCAGGAAGAAAACATTTTGCTCTGTATACTAACAGGCATATCACAATCAAAATAATATGAAACAGTAATCATAAACTGAATCATAATTTTTATATCAATATTCTTATCCAAAATATAAACAATTGATAAGTCATTTTCTTTTATGATTATCAACAACAATTTTGATTGGAATCAATTTTGACGGTATGTTGCCGCCGGTGATCAGTCGCGGAGCAATACCGGTGTGCCGCAGCACACCCAACAAAATAAAGGGGTACCCAAAAAGGCAACACATTGGCCTAGAGGAAAGGTATTATATTAATTTCATATAATACATAGCCCACGTTTCGCCGTCGCCACGGTCGTCTTACGCTAACCATCCAATCCTAAAATACTTTAATAAAGGAGCCGACTCAAGCGACATCTTTAATAATTCACTTCCCCCATTTCACATGGCCAGGATTAATATCAAAATAGCCTTCGTATTTTAAGGCATAAAACATTTGTCTATTTTGAATTTAGAACATTGAGAACATTTATATAATTCAAGAACCAACATCTGGATATGAAAAAATATTTAACTATTCAGAACTTGGAATAATGGAAGCGTACTTGCATAATCAGAACTAAACATTTTGAATATAAAAACATTTAGAATGGAGGATGAATACTTTCCTTTTGTTCCTTAGCAATTGTGCACGCTCAACTAACACAATTATTTACTTCTTCCTTCTCATGATAACACCATCTTTATTCCAATAATTATCGGATCTGCCGCCCCTTCGGTTGCTACAGTCTTGATACGCAATACTATTCAACTTTAATCTTTATCCATTATGTCTTGTCTTGATCGTCTCGAGCATCTATAATTAAAAGATCCACTTTAATCGTCTAAATGAACCACTCGACGAACTGTTGTCTGAAACTGTAACGTCTACCCATACAATAAGCCATAATACGGAGCAATCATAGGCATCAAATTACCACATAATTCTAACCAGTTAATCACATGAACATGTAATGCACGTAAACACATAATTCATATAACACATAACTCAGTTCGTTAAAAGATTTGGTTCGGTACTTTTAAAACTGAAATCGGGTCAAAATATGACTTTTCGGTAGAGATCCACCTCAGAAATGTTTATAAAATAATCGACTTTTTTCTACAAAAGAATTTGGATCTCGAAAGTATTTTTAATAGAAGTAGAATAATTTTCCAAGTCTAGACGCGTTCGTTTCTTTAAAAACGAACAAACGGTCTATTTATTGTGAATAAAATAAGAATAATTCAATTAATAATAATATTAATTGATCGTTCGATATTTTATAAATTTTTAAAAGTTAAAAATAATTTTTAAAACTTTATTTGGCTTAATTATGAATAATTACATTTTATTTAATCATTTATAAATAATATAAATAAAATTAATTGATTAAATGAATTAATCAACTAATTATATAAATAAATAATTAACTAAAATAGATTATAATAATTAAATCAAATTGAGATTTTCAAAAATAATTTAAAAATATTTTCAATCTATAAATTAGATGAATTGATTTTAAGATTTTTATTTTAAAACAAACCCTAGAAACACTTTTTCACAATTTGGTCAAGTTTTTCAAAGATCAAAAGCCCAAAGTTATGAATGCTTCCAAGAACATCTATGAAGTCCTCGCCGAAATCCGGTAAAAGCCCAGATTCCGTCGTCTTCTCCGATGAGTTTGGTCGGAATCCTATTAAGTCCATTTTGTGCTAAAACTAATATGATTTTGCTGGTTTATATTCCGTTTTCCGTCCAAATCACAACTTCATCTCAGAATTAAGAACCACTAGCATAAATGATCATCACATAACAATTTTCGATCAAATCCGACAAAAAAATCTGGTCAATAACACAAAACAGCCCCAACCTTAACAAAACTTAGTATAAACTCGGTAATCTTCATAAACGAAGCTAATAAACGAATTTATATGAACCAACAATCATAAACAACTTAAAAATCGAAGAATACGGAAGCTAAAATCAATTTTTCGGCAATCTTAAAATATTTTAACAGCTGCGAAACACACTCAAGGTCAACTTGTACTATGCTTATATTTTAAGCAACCTTTTACCTTTAATTTAAAGCTAAAATAGCCTATTTTTTGGCTACAAATAAAGCCTCACCCCCATTCATTTCTCAAGCCATTTGAGCCAAAGATTTGCTGGAGTTTTCTCTTCTCTTCATCTCTTTTATGCAGTAGCAAAAGCTCCCAAGAGTTCTTCGAATTCAAGCGTTCTTTAAGCCTTAGTTTCATACACTTTCAAGATTGTTTTACTACCATTTCTTTGGTCAAACCCACACACTTGGCTTCACTTATTTTGGCTACCCCAAGATCATTTTTCCAATAGCATTTAAGTGTTTTTGAAGCTTCCAAAAGTCCATTTTACAAGCCGTTACTCCGCCAATTTTTCCGGGCACTTTTCGGGTACTTTCCGATGACTTTTTGTTGGTGAGATTGCGAAGCTGTATGAACAGGAAGACTTGATAACTCAACACTAGAACAGGACAGGTAAATAATACTACGTCCACACAGAAATCAGGAAGAAACGAAGACAAGGCAAATACAAAGAATCAAAATATTAGAAGAAGTTTTGAAGTCTACTACAGGGTAACTGAAAGAAGTTCATTAACGTGTTCAGGCCTCAGTGAAGAATAAGGAGTAAAGACTTTCAGGGTTTTAGAAGTGTC
>PHNY01019855.1:3082-25407 GCA_003724115.2 Anethum foeniculum | reverse complement strand
ATATGTATTTTATACGATTTATGGTCCACCAACTTGAATATCTATAATTGTTTATAGGTGTATTGATTTTATGAAAAATTAATCGACTATTCATGTACTTTGTATACATTTTATTCATGTACGCTAAATTTAATTACCATGATATTATAGATACATGCGTTTTTCAAATATTTTTTATATGTATTACGTGTAAATACGTGTAAATATATAATAAAAATAGATTTTTACTACGTTCAAATCGACTTATAAAAATAGCATGACCATTCAGCAGCCTCCAAAGACAACAAATCGTTCAGTAGCATAAGAGGTACAATTAGCAGTATAACATGGTCATTCATCATTCTACAAAAAATTGATCACTTTCTTCCTGTTTTGTTTTTACATTTATAGAAGGAAAAATCTATACTTGCTTTATTATTTGTTAATAATATATTGTAATAATTTTCCATGTTCGATCCTCAAGTGTATAATGAACTTTCCGTAAAAGTAGTATAAAATGTCATAAAATTATTTGAAAAATAAAGTGTAAGAAAATGATTTATGTTTGATACTTATATATGTTTTTTTTACTATTTAAATTTTTTTGAAATTTTTACTTTCGGTGCGTAGCACGGGTAAAATGCTAGTTATTATATAACGGTCCAGTTTAATTTAACCGATTTATATATATTAAAAATCACAACTAAATCATTTATGCGTAAACGGTCTGGTTAACCGAACCATTAACAATAATTTTAACGATTTCAATTTTTTTTATTCAGATTGTCATGATCCGGTCCGGATTCACGAGTTTGATGGATTTTTTGAACACCTCTACTAACATTTCTCTTGAATAAATTAAATAATTTTAACTACGATAAAAAAGGGGGGAAACAGTCAATTGGCAAGGTGAAATGGAGTAACAGATTTGCTCGGTAGTTAAGTTTACATTTTTCTAAACCCCTTCACTTGATATCCCCTCTTCTCTTATGATTTCTAGGGTTTATAATTTCCCCCAATTACTAAAACCCTAATCCCCTTTCACTCCGACAATTTCTAGGGTTTACTAAAACCATGTACCTCTACAATCTGACTCTCCAACAAGCTACAGGCATTGTGTGTGCAATCAATGGCAGCTTCACTGGTGGCAAATCCCAAGAAATTGTTGTAGCTCGTGGCAAAGTTCTTGATCTTCTTAGACCTGATGATAATGGTAAAATTCAAACTATTTTATCTGTCGATGTTTTCGGTGCTATTCGTTCTTTAGCTCAGTTTCGATTAACTGGTGCTCATAAAGATTATATTGTTGTTGGTTCTGATTCCGGTAGAATTGTTATTTTAGAATATAATAAAGAAAAGAATGTGTTTGATAAAATTCACCAAGAAACTTTCGGGAAATCAGGGTGTAGGAGGATTGTTCCGGGGCAGTATTTAGGGATTGATCCGAAAGGGAGAGCGGTTATGGTTGGAGCGTGTGAGAAACAGAAGTTGGTTTATGTGTTGAATAGGGATACGTCGGCTAGGTTAACTATTTCGTCGCCTTTAGAGGCTCATAAGTCGCATACGATTGTGTATTCGATTGTGGGGGTGGATTGTGGGTTTGATAATCCGATATTTGCGGCGATTGAGTTGGATTATTCAGAGGCGGATCAGGACTCGACGGGGCAGGCGGCGAGTGAGGCACAGAAGCATTTGACGTTTTATGAGTTGGATTTAGGGTTGAATCATGTGTCGAGGAAGTGGACGGAACAGGTTGATAATGGGGCGAATATGCTTGTTACGGTGCCGGGTGGGGGAGATGGGCCTAGTGGTGTGCTTGTGTGTGCGGAAAATTTTGTGATTTATAAGAATCAAGGGCATCCGGATGTAAGGGCTGTGATTCCTAGACGGGCTGATTTGCCGGCGGAACGTGGGGTTTTGATTGTTTCTGCTGCTATGCACAAACAGAAATCAATGTTTTTCTTTTTGTTGCAAACGGAGTATGGTGATATCTTTAAGGTTACACTTGACCATGACAATGAACGTGTTTCTGAGCTGAAAATTAAGTATTTTGATACAATCCCGGTCACTTCTTCTTTGTGTGTGATGAAACTGGGGTTTCTATTTGCTGCATCAGAGTTCGGAAATCATGGTTTGTATCAGTTCCAGGCTATTGGAGATGATCCTGATGTTGAATCTTCCTCTGCTACATTAATGGAAACGGAAGAAGGTTTTCAACCTGTATTTTTTCAACCCAGAGGACTGAAAAACCTTGTTAGGATTGATCAGGTGGAGAGCTTGATGCCAATAATGGACATGAAAGTAACAAATATCTTTGAGGAAGAAACTCCTCAAATTTTTTCACTTTGCGGGCGAGGGCCTCGGTCTTCACTACGTATATTAAAACCTGGTTTAGCTATCACCGAAATGGCTGTGTCCCAGCTTCCTGGTGTTCCCAGCGCTGTCTGGACTGTGAAAAAGAATGTAAATGATGAATTTGATGCATATATTGTTGTTTCATTTACTAATGCTACTCTTGTACTTTCTATTGGTGAGACGGTTGAAGAAGTTAGTGATAGTGGGTTTCTTGATACCACCCCTTCTCTTGAGGTATCGTTGGTAGGTGATGATTCATTAATGCAAGTTCATCCAACTGGTATTAGGCATATAAGGGAAGATGGACGTATAAATGAGTGGAGAACTCCCGGAAAAAGAACCATTGTTAAGGTTGGTTCTAATAGGCTTCAGGTGGTTGTTGCATTGAGTGGAGGAGAGCTTATATACTTTGAGGTAGATATGACTGGCCAGTTAATGGAGGTAGAGAAACATGACATGTCCGGGGATGTAGCTTGTTTGGACATTGCACCTGTACCTGAAGGAAGACAGAGATCCCGCTTCCTAGCAGTAGGATCATATGACAACACTATTCGTATCTTATCATTAGATCCCGATGATTGTATGCAGATTCTGAGCCTGCAAAGTGTATCATCACCCCCAGATTCTCTCCTTTTTCTTGAAGTTCAAGCATCTATAGGTGGTGAGGATGGTGCGGACCACCCTGCCAACCTTTTTCTTAACGCAGGTTTGCAAAGTGGTGTTTTATTCAGAACAGTGGTCGATATGGTGACGGGCCAGCTATCAGATGCTAGATCACGTTTCTTAGGACTAAGAGCACCGAAGCTCTTTTCTGTTGCTGTGAGGGGACGCCGTGCTATGCTCTGTCTGTCGAGTAGACCATGGCTTGGTTATATCCACCAAGGGCATTTCCTGCTGACTCCCCTGTCATATGAGACTCTTGAATATGCAGCCTCATTCTCATCTGACCAGTGTGCCGAAGGTGTTGTTGCTGTTGCTGGAGATGCATTGAGAGTTTTTACCATAGATAGGCTGGGTGAAACGTTTAATGAAACAGCGATACCTCTGAGGTACACACCAAGAAAATTTGTGATTCAGTCCAAGAGGAAGCTTTTGGTTATCATTGAGAGTGATCAAGGAACATTTGCTGCAGAAGATCGTGAAGCTGCAAGAAAGGAGTGCTTTGAGGCAGCTGGGATGGGTGAAAATGGTAAGATTGAGGCGGAGAATGGTGGTGATGATGAGGATAAGGATGATCCCCTTTCTGATGAGCAGTATGGTTATCCTAAAGCAGAGTCAGACAAGTGGGTTTCTTGTATAAGAGTTCTTGATCCAAAGACAACGGAAACAACTTGTCTGCTGGAGCTTCAGGATAATGAAGCTGCCTTCAGTATATGCACAGTAAATTTTCATGATAAAGAGCATGGAACTCTTTTAGCAGTTGGTACAGCCAAAGGCTTGCAGTTTTGGCCAAAAAGATCTTTCTCAGCTGGATATATTCATATTTATCGGTTTCTTAAAGATGGGAAATCACTTGAGCTTCTGCATAAGACACAAGTGGATGGTGTACCTCTTGCATTGTCCCAGTTCCAAGGAAGGTTACTTGCTGGAATAGGACCAGTTCTCAGATTGTATGATTTGGGGAAAAGAAGATTGCTTAGGAAATGTGAGAATAAATTATTCCCCAACACAATTAACTCTATTCATACATATCGCGACCGGATTTATGTGGGTGATCTTCAGGAGGTATGCAATTTATTCAGCTAATATTTATAATAATATATCGTTATTATGTATTTTATGTTAATTTTTATATCTTTCACTTTAGTTGGTTGTCATCTTTAACTCAACTTTGAGAAGCATAAATTACCTATTAGGGAATTTTTCTTATTACAAAGTTATATCTTTGTTGAATCCATATGAAGTATGAACACACCTTTCTAAATAGACATCAATAATCGTATGCTGTTAGTAAGACTTTGAAGGGCTAAATATAACATGATGTCATGAAGGCTTATGTAATTTCTATGATAGTCTTGACCTTCGTCTAGAAGTTTCATCTTTTCTCCATTTAAGCATCCATATCTGAGATTTTCGTATCCACTCTTTAAGAATGCAATTTGTATCATGTGATTTGAGTTGCTGTTCTTGTAATGTATCAAATTAAAAATATATATATATATATATATATATATATCTGTAAATTTTGCATATTGCAAATAAAAAGTGTACAGTTTCTAGATTTACTTTAATCCACAGCTAAGGTTTCTCGGCGAGTCGACGTTAAGGACTAAATCTGTTCCCAGTGATTAATTATCATCCGTGTCTTGAACTTTTATACTCGTGTTTCGTAAAGTTACAGTTTGTTTTGACGTATGACCTTAGAAGGTTCAAAATTCAGCTCAGTTGGATACATTGCGTAATTTGAGTAATTACCGCCCAGAGTGTATGTTCAATGTATAATAAAGTTTTCTACATTCTCTTGTTAGATAAAATAGCAACTTGTAAAAGATGTCAACTGGTGCCTAGGCTAAAGAGTTGAAATCAATTGTCCCCTCTTGTGCTCCCGTTTTTGCAATCTATTGGCTAGAACTAAAAACAACCACCGTTTTAATTGTCTCCAGATTAGAAAGTTCTTTTGGTTTGTATCGAGCTTTAATGACTGTCTATTTGTTGATGGTTTTGTTCTTTGCAGTCGTTCCACTATTGCAAGTATAGGCGTGATGAAAATCAATTATATATATTTGCTGATGATTCCGTCCCAAGATGGCTGACTGCATCATACCATATAGACTTTGACACGATGGCAGGTGGAGACAAGTTTGGCAACATCTATTTTGTGCGACTACCTCAAGATGTATCTGATGAGATTGAAGAAGATCCAACTGGTGGAAAGATAAAGTGGGAGCAGGGCAAGCTGAATGGAGCCCCAAACAAAGTTGAGGAAATTGTGCAATTTCATGTTGGTGATGTTGTAACATGCTTGCAGAAAGCATCTCTTATTCCTGGAGGTCAGGAGTCTCTTATATATGGGACTGTGATGGGAAGCTTAGGGGCATTGCTTGCATTCAGTTCAAGAGATGATGTTGACTTTTTTAATCATTTGGAGATGCATATGAGACAGGAACACCCACCTTTGTGCGGAAGAGATCACATGGCTTATAGATCTGCATATTTTCCTGTTAAGGTGAGCCTTTCTCCTGAGCACTGTAATATTTGAAGTTACACGTAGCTCAGATGCATTATTAATTTGTTTGATTGAAGCACTAAAATTTACCTTTTCATTAATATTATTATCTTAAATCTTTAGAGAAGATCAGAGATTTACTTTATCGAGGAAGAGGGAGTGTAATTGTTATATTTTGTTATTTGGTAGTTTGCTTTATTTTGTCGAGGAAGAGGGAGTAAGAACATCTATATTCTCCACTCTCTCTTGTTCAAGTCAGCCGAGAGCAGTGGAGCACAATGAGATGAGCTCTGTTTTACTTCAATTTATATCTTATCTTTGTTACTCTGGGGGAATCAGTGCCTGGCATGATCAATCATCTTTATAGTGCATCAGATTACATATCAAGCAATCACTTTTTGTGATAAGAATAGTTTACGAGTTCTCTGATCTGGGAGTTTATATATTGGTGTATATGGTGATATTTGTGATAAATTACTTGATGCAATGTGCTTGGAAAATTGCGATATTTCTATCCCACCTTTCAATGTTATAATATTTGGCAATCTGCATTATGCTTCGTCAATCTTAAAAATGTGGTTGCTAACAACACTTTTTCTAATGAATTATTGTAGGATGTGGTTGATGGAGATCTATGTGAGCAGTTCCCAACTTTGCCCATGGATTTGCAGCGAAAAATTGCAGATGAATTGGATAGGACACCAGGAGAGATACTGAAAAAACTTGAAGAAATCCGCAATAAAATTGTCTGAGATGTTTTGATTAAAGGTTTGCAGACTTATTGCATAAACATTACCCTAGTTGCATCGGATTTCGTAATTTCTTGTTTAGATTTGGATTCTATTTACTGTATTTGGGAAGTGTAACCTATTATAGTGATTTATGTGATACTTTCTGAACTATCTGATATATTTCAGTGATTGGTATATATGTGGGTCTGTAAGTATATTGAATCTGGGGTTTCATGTTTATAGGTACAAGCCCTCAGCACAACATGCTGGTTATGGATTATAGCGTTTTGAAGAACGCGTCTGCTCAGAAATGAACGAATGCACAGAATATTTCTCCAGAAAATGTTAATGATGTGAATGTGCGCTGTGAGGAAGACAAACACTGACATTTAACACCTTCAATTAACGTCAGCCCAATAATTGTTTTGTTGTAGCTACATTTGCAGCAATGTCGTTTCCAAATATTATGCTAGAGACTGATATAATTAACATAATACAATGTGCCAGCAATTTCTTTTTCTTCAATTGCTAATTTATCGGTGAAGAAATACTTGTTCTTTGAAAAAAAAACAGGATATAAGAAAGAAATTCTACCTGGCTAATTTTTAATGGAAAAACAGGGGCTATCGAATGAAAAAACTGTTTAAAGACACAATATCGAAGGGGTGTATAAGCAAAATCTGAAAATTAACTGAAACAACAATATTTGATTATGGTCTTCATATCACCTACTGTGTTGTGTTATAATTATGCCTTCCCCGTTAAAGCCATATCAACGGATTTTAGCCAAAGTGAGATTTCAGCCTTGAGCCTGTAACTAGGAGTAGTGGCCACCAACATACATCAGACTCTGGTACTCTCAGCGCAATTAGTCAAGCAAGTTCATAGACCAGCATTACTGACATTTCTACGCATCTCTGTCCCGTTCTTAGCTTAATTTTCTGCGAAAAACTTGCAGCACTTGATTCTATTTAAAAAATCCAAGATGCGGTTGCCCCTAGTTTGGTTACTGCTAGTATTGAGTAGTGTCAAGTAAACATAGTCTGATTCTTATCAAGTCACTGTGCATCTCTTGCATGATTTGAAGTAGAGATAAACTTATAGCAACACTATATTAAATCTGTCTTCTCTGATTATATAAGCAACATCAAGGATTACGAAATAGCTTCTATTCTTCTGCTATTCTAGTTTACAACTAAACTTTGTTGGTTTCACATATCAACTGTCAGGGTCTACCCGATAATCCTGCGACTTAATTTTACTTTATCTCGGTTCTCCGTGAACTATAGTGAGAGAGAACCAGTGCTGTTTCACAAAGATTCTTCTAGACGAAAGTACTAAGTTTTATCGATTTTATTTGAAAAAGTATGAATCATCCCATAAAATCTTTGTTACATGAATGATGAGTCCATGTAAAAGGAGTCAGGTTACTTGTTACATGTAAGGCTAAATAATTATTTAAGTTGCTGCTGTTTAACATCTACACTTCACCTCTCAATTATATGCATGTGTTAGGTTTAACTTGAGCAACTATGAGCCTATAATGGATCCCTGTGATAGAAAATTTATACAAATGGTCATTTTCACCAGCCAAAGACATATTTTGCCTATTTAATCAGCCGACTAAGACATTGCTGAATTTGTCAGAGCATTACTAGTGTTAGAACATATTATACTTAAACCAAAATTATACAACACTAAATGCTGAAAGACCGAGTCCGGTTTTGTTTCGACTTTTGCAAGATCACCAGATAATATGACCTTGCTGGCTCGCCTGCCCTGTTACAGCCTTGCAGAACAAAGAAAAATGCTAAAAAAATCTGATACTGACCTGAATCTTGTTTGCACGAGAAGACCAAGAAAGTAACTATGGATAAGCTTGTTGTGGACTGGTTCAATGTTTTCTGTCATAGTTGCCTACATGAATAGTAAAGCTTTAATTTTATCTGTTCTGTTTCACCATTTGCCATACATGATGGCAATAAGAGTTAGCTATCTGTAACAGAAATCAATGATTTGAGAAATCTATTTAACAATTTGTGTTTGTCCCAGGGGCACAACACAAGGATCCTGTAATAGCAGGGTCTGCAGGGAATGGTGCCCGATTTATGCGGTCTTATACTTGTATTTCATTCCATTCCTACTTTTCTAGGCAGCATATTTGATTCATCTATGGCTATTGTGCACTTGAATCTGCCGTCATCCTTAATTATTCGTTAATGCGTATTAAGTATGGAAGATCTGAAACAAAGATTGGATATCATTGACTGATTCTGTTTTTACAAACTGAATTTAGTAATAAAAAATCTTAATATAAACAACCACCGATACTTTTATTTTCTGCTAGTAACAAGAATTTCTTTATGCAACTTAGATTATTACTACAACCATCACACCATAGGATGTACAAATATAAATATAAAGAGTTCTATTATTCTACAACTACTTTGTTGCTGGAGTTTTTGGTTTCCAGTGCATCATTTGCAAATTTCGCTTCTTTTTCCAATCTTGCGTATCCTGATGCCACTCTCTCATTTAACCAGGTCATAACGTCTGTAAAGACAATGTCTACATTCTCAGGAAATTCCCCGTAACTGAGTGAGTGCCACATTCCAGGATACAACTTAATTGTTTTGTCAGTGCTGGAAGCCGTTTCAAATAGAAGTTTGCTTACTGCTGGATCAGTCACTCTGTCGTCCTCACCATGGACAACAAGGAAAGGTAATGAAACCTGATATTAAATCATGGCAGTTAGACCAGCGAACTTACCAGAAAATATAAAGGATGTTATGGACTATATAATGTACAATGCAAGCACATATCCAATATCAGAAAAATATTAAATACCTCTGTGAGGTTCTTTTCCATATCCATGCTTGTCAGCAACAATTGATAACCACTTTGTAGGCGAGGCCGGCCTTTGTAGCAATAAGGGTTGGCCCGTATCTGCCATGTAAATTGACGCGTAAGATGATAATGATAATTCTATTAAGATGATAATGATAATTCTATTTTCAGATTAGGTTATGTTCAGGGAGTTCCTGAGGAGAAAAATATAAGATGTTTATCATACCTCCTTTCTTACTTCAGGATCTCTAAAGGCAGAATCAATTATATCCTGTGTTGGAATTATTCTCCAAGAAGGAATTAATCTGGCAAGCTGACTAAGAACACTGACAACCATCTGGTTTGGTTTTAGATCATCTGCAATCTAGATATATATATATATATATATAACAAAATCAAGTTAATGTGCAGACATTATGCAATAAATCAGTCACATATTTTAGAAGTACAATATCCATTTAGTAACTTCTACTAACACCTTAAAATTTGACAAATTCCTTCATCGCCAACATAGTATCAAAGCTCAAATTTACGAGAAAAAAGTATATCTAGCGGTATATAATATAAAGTTAATTATCTAAATAAATAATCAGGATATATATATCTGTTATATCCTGTTTCTTTTCATGACGATGATATCACTGTGTGTGAGTGCAATAATTACTATTAATTGCACAAGGTCACCTTAATCTTTAAATCTGCATACACACGAAATAGCTATCTTGTACAAAAATTGGACTGGCATGTAAAGTAAACAATTTTCTTTCCCTTCTTTCTCAATTACTTTAAAATGCCAAGAACATCAATTACCAACTCCCTCTTTTGTAGGCTTATAATGTGCAGTTTCCTTATAGACAAAAACAAGATTACACCAACATCTTTACCTAACTTTCTTTTCTGTAATATTATTGGAGAAAATAAAAGATGAAAACTTTAGAAATGAAGTAAAAATAGTAAAGATACCTTGCACATAGGAGCAATCAAAACTGCTCCATCCCAGAAGGTTGGGTTTTTCTTATGAATACGGAGACTCATTGCTCCCCCCATTGATTCACCCAACAAAAATCTCAACTTTTTCGAGTTTTCCTTCTTTTCTGCAAATTATAACATTCAAGAAGGGTGTAAATATTATGTGTACTGAAATGTTAGTGAGATTGAACACATAATACTTATCTTTTTTACATAGCAATGAATGTTTAAATAAGAAAAAACCATACCACAAATGCTAGTGAAATAATTAGAACAATCTGTGACCAGATCACCAAATTCTGAGAAAAATCCTTGCAATCCAGATGATTTTCCATGGCCTTCATAATCGATACCATAAACTGCAAATCCTTCCTTTACGAGTCGAAGAGCAGCACCTGCAATTTCATTTCAGAGCCCTGTCAACAATCTAAATTCATACATTTCACCATATAATTCATAATATGTATGAATGCTCACCTCTCATGGAGATGCTGCAATCCATTGCATAGCCATGGCAAAGAAATACTAGAGCTTTAGGTTCAGAATCAGGTAACCATCTACATGTAAAAAGCTTGAATCCTCTGGAATTCAATATATATTCCTGTAGATTTTCAAAAAAAAAAAAAAATGTAAAAATATATTCATGCATGAGCCTAATAAAAATGAAATTTACTATTCATCAACATGTACCTCTTCATATGTGACACTTGCACCATTACTAGCCTGAAAGAAGAGACAAGAACATGAAATCAAGAAACATATTGTATACATACATGATAATCCACACACAAACACACAATAACATATACATGTTTAATGATGATTCAGAGGAAAGAAATAGATAATATGTACCATGTAAAGAGTTGAGAAAGATTAAGAAATGGAAGGCTTGTTGTGAAATGTGTATAATTTATAAAGAGAAAGATAATTTTTAATTAGGCAAATGATATGGGAAAGAGATTGTTTATGAGTTATATAGAAAAATACATTGAGACGGAAAGAAAGGAGGAATGGATCATGTCTATTTATATGGAAGGAAATGAAAATAAAATAAAACAATAGTTAAAGCAGTAGGGACATGTTAGTATAGTGGGAGCAAAGAACCTTCTTTGGTCAACGTTTTGCGATAGTTACTTAATTTTCCTTCTAGAGGAGAAACGAGTAACAATTCTGAAATAAATTTAAGTTCGAAACTCGATAATAAGTTTATTTTTCTAAAATTGAATTTTTAGTTATGAATTAATATTTAATTATTTCAAATTTTAGCTGACGTGGAAAAGGTAACGACAATTTTAAATAACAACTATATATATATTTTTTTAACTCAGACTATCTTGACTCTTGATTTACCGGGCTAGACATATATTATAGATTATTTGTTTATATTTGCAATATTATGACTTCATACCGTAAGAAAGATCCAAGTATAACGTATAATTTAATTTTTAAAATGACATGATATATCGTCTATTAAATTTGAGATATGTTTAAAAGAATTATTCGTAAATTGAAAATAAAAACGCATAATTGTCATTATGTTAAGATTAAGAAAAGTATTCGTTTGTTAATTTGGGTTATTTATCAAATATTAATTTATCAAGAATTTGCTCTAATATTGGTAGGTGCATACAGGATTCACTGAATTTGGCTGTGTTGGATAAGAAACTCTTGGAGTAGTAGTTAGTCAGAGATAAGCGACTGACAACAACTCTTTTTAGCATTTTTCTTACAATTTTTCTACCATGTGTACATGGGCACATTATAAGCACCGAAAATTATAGTTTTGAGTCATTTTAATTGGTTGCTTTTTATAAAAGTAGTGGACCTCCTGCATTCACAAAAACTCCACCAATCAAAATGGCCCAAAATCATAAATTTCAGCGCTTATAGTGTGCCCATGGACACATAATAGAAAAAACTTTTTTCTTAAAGATTTGCTTCTTGCAAATGGTGTAATTAATGGTTTAATACAAGTACAAAATGAATACCTCAACTTTTTCGTAATCTTTTATCTTTTTTCTTCCGGTGCATTGAAAATTTTAATCTTTCATGCAGTCTTGAATGCGCTGACGCTGAGGATGTATTGCGAAATCTTATCCGCTGTACTATCTCACAGGGGTGTAATGGGGTGGGTTAATCAAATTTAATAACTCAACTCAAATAAATTGGGTTTACAAAATTTCAACCAATCTGAATCGTGTAAATTCGTAACCTAAACCAATTTGTAGTACTTCGGTTTGGATCAGTTTGATTGGTTATTAAATATAAAAAACTAATATTTTTAGGATAGAAGTGAGGCGGCAAAATTAATTTTATTGAAGAGTGTAAAGATAAAGTGGCTTAACTTAAATAATTTAGGATTTTGAGTTTTTTTTCTTTGAATCACATACACATAGACACACACGAGAGTCCCATAATGAATACATGGACTGTACTTAGGAATAATGGATTGGGCTTGCAATATATTTTTAAAATATATTATTTTTTATTCGGGCTGGGTTAGGTTGGATCAAAAATACTGAAATCCATATCCAACTCAATTAAATTGGGTTGACATTTTCTTAACCCAAATATGTGTTGGGTTGGATCGGTCAAAAAATTATCGAGTTTTATATCAAACTGCCCACTGAACTCAACAAAATATATCAAGTAGCTACCCGATCTCCACGGCGACTCATTTAAAACACTAAAATATTTTTTAAAATTTTTAACGGCACTGCTGATGTGGTAATGGCACTGCTTATGTGGCATGTGACTTGGACTGTTTTGACAGTAACGGCTAGTTTGACCACGTCCTTGTATATATACATACAGATACCGAGTTATAAATTAGAGTTTATCACTTCTCTTCTTGATTTGCACATATATATCCTATTCTTTCTGTCTTAACATCACCATCGACCTAATAACTAAACCCCCATGTCAACTACATCGAACTTGTCGTCTGTTAGGCATGACCGTAACATGGTCGTGTGTGATTGTGGTTTGAATGCTCCAGTACGGACGTCATGGACAAGCAAGAACCCAGGAAGACGCCTTTGGAGTTGTCAGAAGAACAAGGTAGTGTTAATAATTTTTTGTTGAATTAATGCAATTTATGTCGGGTGTTTTAATAATTTTACTTAATTTTATTGTTATGTTAGGATCAAAGGAGCTGTAACTTCTTCATGTGGATGGAAGAAGAGATGTGTGGACGGGTAAGAAATGTGATTTCTGAACTGATTCAGAGGAATATGATGCTTGAGGACAAGATTTTGAAGCTGGAGGAAAAATTGTGTAAACTGAAGAAGAAGAAAAAGTTAATAAAGAAGAAAAAGCAAACTCAAAATTTTTACTTGTGCAGTGTGTTAGTGTGTATGTTTGTTATCATCGTAGTGGTAGTTGTTAGCAAGGAAATGACCAACAATAAAATGATGTATCTACCTTGAACTATGTAACCAGTAGACAAATGAATGTACTGAATTGATGGATTTTCAACCAAATAAGCAAAGTACACTATTGATTTAAATAAGCTAGCATAATAAAAGTACTGCAAAAATAAATTCCAACATTGTCTTTGCAAACTAAATACCAATATTGTCTTGGAAAAGTAAGATACCAACACTGTTTTGGCAAAACTTGACTACATTGTCAAGGCAAAAATATAGAAGTACTGCAGACCACAGTTTACTTGAACAAAAGACAAGTACTAATAATTTTTAAAAAACATCAATCAGTCATCTAAATTTAGAGGATTTTCTGTTGTAGTTTTTGATGCTCCTTGTTCCTTACTCTTGATGACATTTCATAGTCTGCTGCTGCTCCTCCTTGAATTTATTTTAGTTGTAGTAGATGGAGGCACTTCTGCTGTAGATTGAGTTGTATCCACTGTAGGCTCAGAACTTGCCACTTTTTTGTATGGTGTGGTTTTGTCCAAATCACATTTGAGATTGTCTGAGAAGCTTGCACTAGTATTTTAGCATTTTCTTTGATAACTAGACCCTTTGTTTTTGACCTTCTAACAGTCAACTTGGGCCTTCTAATACCCAACTTGTTCCTTTTAGGAGCATTCTTTTGTCCAACAACACTCATCTGAGTACCACTTTTGTGACAACCCGGGTCAAATCCCGAGTATTTTTCGAAAACCGAGTCAAGTCCCGATTCCGAGTCCGAATAAGTCGAAGCCTACTGAACCGAATGCAGCCAACTTGGGTAAACAACAAACCCACCACAGGCCCCCAAAAGATCATGATTTGTTGGGGCACATAGTAGTAGTACTTATGCCTTATAAACTGAACAGAAGTCTCATTTCTTATCGATGTGGGACTGGGGTGTTACAAACTCCCCCACTTAAACTCTTGACGTCCTCGTCAAGCATGAATAGACTGCCCATAGGTCTGGATCGTTCCTTCTTTGCCATTGTGGGATAATACCGGCTGGTTTCGTGTCCCCACCTCCGGACCTCTTGCCATTGTGGGATAATACCACCAGCATTTGTGTCCCCACCTCCGGTAACTTGACGCATCAAGTTTTTGAGAGTCGGCTCTGATACCATATGTGATAACCCAGGTCAAATCCCGAGCATTTTTCGAAAATCGAGTCAAGTCCCGATTCCGAGTCCGAAATAAGTCGAAGCCTACTGACCCAAATACAGCCAACTTGGGTAAACAACAAACCCACCACAGGCCCCCAAAAGATCATGATTTGTTGGTGCACATAGTAGTAGTACTTATGCCTTATAAACTGAACAGAAGTCCCATTTCTTATCGATGTGGGACTGGGGTATTACAACTTTGACCACCAGGCTCACCACCTGGATTACCATTTTGACCACCAGAAATATCATTTTCACCCATCTGAGTGAAAACTTGATCACCTTGATTTTCATTCTCTGATCTTCATTCTGAGCAGCTTCAGCTGCAGTTGCCTGTGCTTGAGCCTTATTTGCAGCCTGTTGACCCTCATTTACAGCATTCTTACGTTCATTTGCATTTGTATTACGAGCATTTTCATCATTTTGAGCATTAACTCTTGGACACTTGTTTTTCCTATGCCCTGCCTTCCTACAAATACTACAATGTTGCACCCTTTCACTACTGAATCTCTGTACTTGAGGGACATCTCCTGCAACAACTTGTTTGCCTTTTTTGCCACTTCCACTTTCCCATTCTTCTCTCCTTCTCAATCTCTTAAGTCTTCCCTTTAATTTTTTTGGAATTTCAGGAGGTAAAAGCTGTTCAGTTGAGATCTCTTCCCAATACTCCTCCTCTGCAATTGCTTCAATGGAATAGCTGTAAGATTGCAAGTACTTGTCTCTTTTATAGTATTCAGAGACATACTCAACTAGTTGCTGCCTTCTATCATGAATAGCAGCAACTGCATGAGAACAAGGTATTCCCCTTAAGTCAAAAACTCTACATAAACAGCTATGCCTCTCAAGATCCACTGTTACTGCCTTTGTGCCATTTTTGACCATGTATCAACTCTCTCCATCCCATGATGCTCTCCACTCTCTTGACTGTTTGACTGCAATATCCAATAGCTTTTTTATTCTAGGACAGACTTGCATGTCACTGGCCCTCATTTCTTCTCTTTTATCCCTGACTCTTGTCATTAGCTTGTAATGCATTTCTTGCAACATTGTCAATAGTGGCAAATACCTGAAAACAAACAATGACAATTAACACAAATATTATAAAGTTATAGTCAGTAATTAAATATAAAGGAATAAAGCACAATAAATCATGACCACTTACCTTTCATTTATAATCCAAGAGTTGAAACATTCTGACATGTTATTCTCAATGTTGTCAGCTTTAGGCACAGTAGAAATAAAAGCCTTAGACCATACAGATGGGTTCAATTTCTGAAGTTGCTCATGTGCAGGTTTGCAGATGCTCAAAACCTGTTTCATTGCACTCTTATGTGCCACTGGATGTGTGCTACAAGCAGCTACCCAAAACCATTTTTTCACCATTGTGCTTGGATATCTACAAAAAGGTAATTTCCAACAAACAATACTTACTTTTTTCTCAAGTTACTATAAATGTGTCTAGTACAAAACCTGTGTTCAGCTTTAGGCAATAGCTCTTTGATTGCATTCTCTAGGCCCTATCACAACAAAGTACATAAAATAAAACAAAGTAAAAACCTAGCAATGTGCATACATAAAGTAAAATAATAGATAATACCTTTTGCTGATCACTTATAATGGTAAAATCAGTGCCATCTCCAAGGTCCAAGTCACTTCTCATTAAATCAGTGAACCACCTCCATGAGTCAGTGCTCTCAACCTCAACAACTGCATGACATATTGGATACATCTAATTATTGCCATCTTTTACAACAGCACTTAACAATTGCCCTCCACATACTATCTTCAAAAAGCACCCATCCAATCCAATCACTGGTCTAGACCTTGCTTTCCATCCTTTCTTTAGTGCAGAGTAGCAAATGTACATTCTTTGAAACCTATTAACATCCCCCTCATTCACCCTGGTTCCAGAAATCTTGACAGTGTTCTGTGAATTGCATTTTAATATCTCATGTCCAAAGTCCCAAACCCTAGCATAGTGCTGCTTCAATGAGTCATGAACACCATCGAGAGCTGTTTTTCTTACCCTCATAGCTATGATCCAGGGAATCTCAATCTCCATTTTCTTTCTAATGCACTATATCATTTCTTTCACTCTTCATGTAAGATTTTTTCTTATTCTATCACCATACTGCTCAACCAGGTACTTGACACTTGCTAATTTATTTTATAAGGTTTGGTGCAAAGATGATCATTCAACAATGTTCTAATCTCAACAATTTCACTATTTGCCCTTCTCCTGGCCCAAATATAAAAAGGACATCCTGCTTCACATTTTACTTGGCACCTGGTTGGATCATTAGCACCAAACTTCACAGCCCTTCTTTCCTTTACACCATACTCTCTCACTAAACTCCTGAACTCCTCCATGTTGACAAAGGCCATTCCCACCTCCCACTTTATCCTACCCTTTTGACTGTGTTGTGTCACTCCTATCACATGCCTTCTTCTTTTTTTTTTTGATATCACAGGAGGGCCAACATAACCTATCTTACTATTTTCATCCTCACTGCTAGAACCAATTGACTTTAACTCATCAGAGTCAAAGTCTGATTCATCATAATCCCATTCATTCATGTTCCTCTTAACAGCTTTATAGTTTTTCTTGTTTCTAATAAACTCTTCATCACTAGCATCATCAACATCTGAAGCTCCACTATCTAGTTCTTCAGTTTACTCTCCCTCGGGATCATATTCATAAGTAGGGTCTTCACTATCTTCACTCTCTTCAAATTGAAATTCATAATCATCCTCACCAGCCCCTCCACCATCCACATTATTCTTGTCAGCCTCAATTGCCTCATCAGTTAAAGAACTATCAACATAAACCTCTATCTTACCATATAGTTTACACAAACCCACCATCTCTCTTAAAGAATTATCATCATATAAAATCCTCACTCCGTTTGCAAAATCAAGCCCATTGTTCTTAAAATATAGTAAACATTCCGGATTATAATTAAACATAACAGCCCAATCTTCTAAATCCCGGAAAGACAACAAATTCGTATCAACATTTTCAACTATATCACACTTTCCACCAATATAGTAACATTCAGGTTGGTAAGCAAATTCACCATGATGATTAACTTCTATGTTTATTAACGATGGCATACTTTTACATACAACAATATAAAACACATGTCTCGGTAAAAAGACAATACAATACACATGGTAATAGAAAAACACCATAAGAAACGATGAAAAATATCACAATATATAACACACCTAAACATAACAGTTAATAGAAAAACCCGATAAGAAACGATAAAAAATATATCATAAACACTAAGTCAACACAAAGTCAAAACCCTAATTCGAGCTACAGTAATTGAAGTGCAAAATTGAAGTAAGAATCGAAGTAAAGATTGAAGTGATGATATATTACCTTAATGAATGATAGATAGGAGCTTCAATCACAGAATCGGTCACCTAGGGTTTTCCCCCAATCAGATCGGGCGTGGAGCTTGGATCGTTTTAAGTGTACTGTATATAATGCATGTATTTTGGCTCTTCCCACTCAATCTTTTTACATTATTGTTTTAATTCTGTTTAAAATTTAATGTTTTGTTTTATTTTATTATTATTTTCCATGTCAGACATACCAGTTATTGCCATGTGTATGTTCTGTCAGCAAGGGTAGACATTACTAACGACAAGTGTTTGATTTTAACGTCTTTGGTTAAAAAATTTAAAAAAAGATAACGGCGTGATATATAATACTAATTTAGTGTTTTAAATGAGTCGTCGTGGAGATCGGGTAGCTACTTGATATATTTGGCTTGGGTTGGCCGGTTTTACAAACCCGTGTACACCCCTAACTTTTTATTTGGAGTTATCCAGCCTAATTTTAATTTGAGTTCAAATTATAATTTTGGTCTTTTAATTATATACTATATATAATTGGTGTAAAGGAGTTTTGGCTGTCTAGTTTGATCATCATGGGTAAAATTGTAAATATATAATAATTAGTGTAATTATATCATATTGTTAATATCATAATTTCAAAATTACCTAAATTTAAATGAAGGAACAACATAAAATGTACAGAACAAATACGAAAGAACATATCTCATTTTATAATATAAAAATGTTCAAGATATACCCTATACAACTTACTAATATAAAAAAAAATAACAACAAAAATATTATTTGGCTGAACTTTCCATTTACATAAATAAAAAAAGAATTATCAGATAAATATGTTCTAAACAATACATTATTTTAAAAATTAGCATAAAAGTTTTGATTATAAATTTTACTTAAACATATTTTTTTTAAAGTTTGCGATAAACAAGTAAACGCATATAAACAATAAAATGAAAAATAATTAAAAAGATAAATACTTTGATTTCTTCGCATCATTATTACAAAAATTATAGATGAAGTATTAGGGTTGATGATAAGTTTACAATTAATAATTTATTAAAATTGAATATTTATCAGTACAAAATATTTTTCATCTTTGAAATAAACTATTTGTTAATTCTATGAATGTTATAATGAATTAGTATATTCTTTTTATATCTACATTACATTATTAAAATTGAAATATTAAATATTGATACTCAATCTGTCGATTGCTACTTATAAATATTTTGATATTTGTATTTTATTCTTTTTATTTGTGTACTTCGATCTTAATTTTTTTAAAAACACTAGTTGTAATATAAACTTATCTTTGAACTATTATCAAACACAAAACTCTTGAACTAAAATTTAATCACGATAATGGACCTAATTATTTTAAAATATATTCTAATTATATTATGTTAAACACATCTACGGTGCTTAATTATTTAAAAATTTATTTTAAAAAACTTATTTATTTAAGAACTATATATAATTAAAACACATCGAACTGTTTGAACGTAAAGACATATTTATAGGAAAATTAAATTAAAAATATTAACAAATTTAAATATCAGTAATTGAGACGGTCACGGGACATTCTTTTTCAAATTTATTTTAATGGCATAATTTTCTAATTGTAATAAATTTAATTATTTTAATTTCTTTCTGTATTATTTAATTATTTTAGTTAAAACACGTTTTTATTTTAATAGCATATAAGATATCTAAATAATATTATAAATCAACGTGATAGACATCGCAATTATGTACATTTGTATAGAATGTTGGATTTGATTTAAATGGATAAAGCAACTTCATTATCAAGTTTAAGGGCATGTTTGGCAACGTACGTTAAGTCAACTTATTGACTTATAAGTCCGTAAGTACTTATCGACGAGTGTTTGTCAGTCCAACTTATAAGTCGGATTTACAACTTATAAGCTGATAAGTTGGATATTGGTAACGACGTACTTTTTCTCAACTTATTTTGATTTTTCGCTTTTTTATTAATTTTAGTATTTAAATATATGTTTTAAAATGTTAATCTAACTTATAATTCACGAACTAAGATAATCATATTTAAAAATTATTTACTTTAGTTCATCAAAGTACAAAAAAATCTGAAAAATATCAAACACCTATATAACTTATAAGCATTAATCTACTTACCACTCACTTATTCATTTTAAGTCATAAGTTACTTATTTTAAGATATCCTAAACGGACACTAAATCACATCAAACAATCAAATCCAAATTAATCAAAAGTGGATGATACGCTTTAATGAACTCCATAATTCAGTTTATCTTAATCCAGTGGATGATACGCTTTAATGAACTCCATAATTCAGTTTATCTTAATCCAGGGTCAAATGTCAACTCTTATGAAGGTTCACCGTTTTAGCAACTTGTTCTATATGAGAGGAATGACGTTGCTTAAAACTTTTAGTTAAAATAATATAAAATAATATAAAATAATTATTATTTAAAATTTGCAACCAGTCAATGCTAGAATTTCTTAGCTAAATAATTTAGGTATCATGTATGTGGCACTTTTAAAGAATATGTAAAAAAAATTGCACTCCAACCTCGTATCCTCTTAGTAAAAAAATATAGACAATCATTTTTAGTCGGTATATTTATCTAATTAATAAAACTCTTAAGTATAATTTTACATAATCAAAATGATAGATAATACCATTAGAGTAGAGAAAATGCCTCAAATGATACATTTTCAAGCAAAAATGCCCCAAATGGCACAATATAAAATGTTAGCCCCAAATAACACTTTAAAACTCTACATTAAGTAGCGTTTTCAGAAAAAGAAGGAAGACGTGACTTGGTGTCACGTTTTTGGTTTTGCTTTTTATTTTTACTAGCTTTAAACCCGTGCAATGCATGGGATACTTTATAAATTGTTAATATAATTATTTTTTCCTAATTTTATTACTTTTTAATAATTTTATTTTTTCTTAATTTTAATAAATTTATAATAATGATAATATGTATTTAGTATTATAATTATCATTATTATTTATTATTTTAGTTTATTTTGTGCTTTTAGAATTATATTTGCCTTGATTTATATTTTTAAACTATTACATTTGTTGATGTAATTTTTTTGTTCACCATTACATTTTTCAAGTTAAATTTGAAAATTTTGAGTAATAGATATTGTTATAATATTATCAAATTTTTCATTGAAAACTTTTTTCTAAAATATTATATGTTATAATATTATATTTAGAAAAATTCAAATATGTTAGTAGAAGTTTGGTGCTTAAGATTCTTTTTTATATGTTTACATAGATTAAGTTAATCTATATTTTTATGTTTTTATAATTACAATTTAAACCTTTTAATATAACTAAAATTGATATGTTATTTCAATAATTAATACACATTGGAAAATGCCCTAAATAACTTGTTTTTGATTACCGTATGCCCGAAATAACAAAATGCGGGTTTTGTCCCTTTCTAACAATTTCAACCCGCATTCCTTGAATGCGTGTACTTGCTTCACTAAATTACCCAACTATCTTCATCTTTTTTATTAATGAAAGAGACAACTCATCTCTTTATTATCATTGTACACGGTGAATACCCAGCCCCCTTTCTCTATGTTCACCCGGTATACACGAACTCTAAAACACATATACACACGTACACTCATCATCTATGTTATTGTAAATTTGTTCATAGATTTCACTGCAAAATTATATATTAAATTTTAAAATTCAAGTGTGGACCCTAATTTAACCATTTTTAATATTTTAGGGTTTAACAATTCCCTATTTAGATTTTAGGAACGTTTGAAAAATAAATAAATAAATAACACAACGATTTAGGGTTTAGGGCCTATAGCCTAGACCCTAATTTAATCTAGGGTTTAGGGCGGCCCTAAATCCTAGGAACCAAACTCTAATTATTAACAGTTCTTAATATTTTAAGATTCACCGAATCCCGATTTGGGTTTTAAAAATATTAAAATTATGTAAAAGGTTTTCATATGGATGGATAAACTAGATATACAAAAATAACTACAAACTAGTATATTCATGTAACATCCTCATAAATTATGTGCCGATATAATATACTCCCGCCGTCCCACTAATTTCTTTACAGTTTTTTTTTCATGCTCGGCATGCATTTTAAGGCTATTATAAAATATATAGTTTCATAATTTATTTTTAAAATTTTCTTTTTTTGAATAAAAATTCAAATATTTTATTTTTATTTAGAAGGAAAAAAAATTAAAATAATTTAGGGAACTATACTTTATAAGAGCATTAAAATGCATGTCGAGTCTCCGTCCCCCAATATAAAGAATTAGGTGGAACGGAGGGAGTAAC
>PHNY01019846.1:8481-21314 GCA_003724115.2 Anethum foeniculum | reverse complement strand
GTCAAATTATAAGAAGTGAAGTACCAAATATTTAAACATGTTCTACATAAAATAGTGAGACCTCAAAATTGAAATGCTTGGAAATTGAAAACACCTTCTGTGAAACATTTGTCAAAGCATTTAGGCGAAGTGAGTAGTAATTATCTCTTCACAGATAAACAGTACAACCAAAAAAATTAGATAAACAGTACAACCAAAAAAATTTAGTATATTTACTCTTTATAACTATAATTAGCATCAAGAAACTTTATTATTTACTCTGGCACCAACATCTTGCTTCACACTAAAAGGAAATTAACCAAACTCAAACTCAAAATATGATCTTCTAGGTAAAATATAAATGTAGCAAATATATGTATTTCTATGACAATATAAGTGTTTCTGGGTCATAAAACTTACCTAGCAACACTTAAACAACAACATATAACATATAAGTGTGTATTTCTATGACCATATAAGTGTTTTTGGATCATAAAACTTACCTAGCAACCCTTAAACAACAACATATAAGTGTTTTTTAATCATAAAACTTACGTAGCAACCCTTAAACAACAATTTGTGACCACATAAACTAAGCTTAAAAGCTGTTTATCTTTTTGTGATGGAACGATGAAGTAATGTGTGTTTGTTAAATAAAGAGAATAGATACCTGAAATGACACGTAATATACGTGTAAAATTTAAAAATCTACGTGTCTTGTTCTAATCTTGCACGTGATATACGTGTAAACTTTAAAGACCTACCTCTTGTTGATAAGTTAGGATGCAAACTGTAACTGGTTATGTAAAGTGTAACTAAACAAAAAATTAAAATTAAAATAATTTTATGAATTAATATAATTTAGTTGTGTAAATTCTGTGGTCATATAATTAATAAATTTTAGTTGAAAAAATATACATTAAATGGGGGGTAAATGTGACCAGGTGCTTTGTAATTTATCATATATTAAAGTAATTTAATTCGAACCAACATAAATTTGCATTTACCTTTATTTATTAATAATTTTATTATCACAGTTTCTATTGTAATTTTATTAATTAATTATTTGTATATCATATGATGTATCATTGTCAATTCTGTAAAATCAAATTAAATTGAAACTTTAAACCTCGTGAGCATGTATTTTTAAATTTACAAGCATTTTTTTTTTGAAACCTTAACTTTCATTTCACAAATTAAAATCAAGATCCATCAAAGTATGTAGGCTCTGGGGGAAAAGAGTTTATAAAAATTCTCTCTGAATTAATAGCAGTATCCACCTAGCAACTAAATGTGCAGCTGTGTCCCTGCTCTCTTAACATGACAACATCCAAAGTACCAGTTGACAACATCCTAATTAGGCGGCCAATTAGCACTGATTTTCTTCACTGCAATCACACACTTTCCGTTGGCATCCCTTATGACTACACCAAAGCTTACACCATTTCTATTTGAGATATGAGCATCAACATTAACTTTGACGCAATGTTGAGGAGGAGGGTACCAAGTGTTGGAAATATAATCTAAACTTAGTTTTGTATTTTGTTTTAATAATTGTTAACGCTGGTATGTACACGTTAGCACATGTGATTTAGTCGTGGGTTGTTTGAGATTTTTTAGGAAGTAGTTTTTAATAAGTGGCTAAATAGTAGGAGTCCTATGAGTAGTGAGTTAGCAGCTGGTACTTTCCATATATTGTAACTTTCCATATCAGTTTGATGTAAGCGAAGTAATACAGTTTGTTTTTGCATTAGTGAATCTTCTCTCTTTTATATTAATCTGTCAAATAGAGTTGTGAAGCCCGGTGTTAAAAACAACATTTGGTATCAGAGCAATCAGGTTTACTGGATGCCAAAGTATATGTCAAAGGCAAACACGATGGAGACTCACAAGATCAAAGATGGTTCGATAGGTCTGACGTATCCAATGTTGACAAAAACTAATTATACGGCTTGGTTAGTAAAAATGAGAGTCATGATGCAGGCCCATTCGATTTGGGAGGCTATAGAACCTGCAGATCCGAAGGCCGTGATTGAAGATAAGACAGACAAGGTGGCATTGGCTGTCATCTTTCAAGCCATCCCAGAGGAGATGCTGCTCTCATTGGCGGACAAGAAATCTGCAAAAGAGGCTTGGGAGGCACTGAAAACGATGTGCTTGGGTGCAGATCGAGTCAAGAAGGCCAGAGTCCAGACGTTAAAGGCAGAGTTCGAGAATCTTTGTATGAAGGATACAGAACTTATTGATGATTTCACAATGAAACTGAATGGAATCATGACCAATATTAGAACTCTGGGAGAAACAATCGACGAATCGGTGGTAGTCAAGAATCTTTTGAGGTCTGTACCGTCCAAATTCTTGCAGATAACTTCAGCGATCGAGCAATTTGGTGATCTTGAGAATATGTCAGTCGAGGAGGCTGTTGGCTCATTGAAGGCACATGAAGAACGTCTCAAAGGTCAGTAATCGGATAACACTGGAGGTCAACTTCTCCTAACTGAGGAGGAGTGGTTAAGGAGAGAAAGCAATGATGGGCACCTTTTGTTCACTAAGGATGAGTGGGTAAAAAGGAGCAAAAGTGGGGGAATAGAGGTGTCAGCGGTCAGTAAAAATCGAGGTGCTAGTGGAAGTCAAGGAAATCGTGGGGGACGGGACAGGAGTCGACTGAGATGTTTCAACTGCAGCACTTTTGGACACTTTGCTTATGAGTGTCGAAAGCCTAAGCGTGACAAAGAAACAAAAACTGAGGCAAATTTGATGCAGGTTCAGGACGATGAACCTGCCCTGCTCTTGACTGAATGTTCTGCAGAAGGTGGGAACACACTACTTCTTAACGAAGGACCAATAAAACCAAGACTGGACAAAAGGGAGAGGAGCAATGATTCTAATCTATGGTATCCAGACAACGGCACGAGTAATCACATGACGGGCCAAAGATCATCATTTTGAGAGTTGAAAGAAGGAGTGACGGGGTTAGTGAAATTCGGCGACGGATCGACTGTAGAGATTAAAGGAAAGGGGTCTGTGGTATTCAAATGTAAAACCGGAGAGGAGATTGTCTTTAAAGAGGTATATTTTATCCTCACTCTTCACAGTAATATTATAAGCTTAGGCCAGTTGTCGTAGAATAGAAATAAAGTAGTAATAAACGGGTCATTTTTATGGGTTTATGATGTGAGTGGAAGGCTCCTTATGAAAGTAAAAAGGTCAGCTAATAGGTTGTAAAAGATTCTACTTGAAACGAGTAAGTCTACATGTTTGCTCTCGAGACAGGAGGAAATCGCTTGGAAGTGGCACTCCCGTTTTGGCCACGTAAATTTTCAATCTATGATGTTAATGTCAAAAACTGGAATGGCATATGGGCTATCAGAACTAATTCAACCCAAAGATTTATGCATTGGCTGCTTGGCAAGTAAACAGGCCCGTAAACCATTCCCAGGACAGGCGAGTTTTCAAAGCAAACAAAAGTTAGAACTTGTGCATGGGGACTTGTGTGGACCGATATCTCCTGCGACTATGGCTAGGAATCGATACTTTTTACTGTTGGTGGATGATTTCACTTATGTAATGTAGGTGTACATGCTTGTGAGTAAGGATCAAGCACTGGACTTTTTCAAGAAATTTAGGGTTCAAGTGGAAAAGAAAACGGATAAAAGAATAAAAGTTCTCAGAACGGACAGGGGAGGAGAGTTTATGTCGAATCAGTTTAAGGCTTACTGTGAAGACAATGGTATTGTTAGACAGTTCACAGCCCCTTATACTCCGCAACAGAATGGAGTTGTTGAGCGAAGAAATCATACTGTGGTGGGTATGGCGCGAAGCTTATTGAAAGAGAAACAAATTCCAGCAATTATGTGGGGTGAAGCAGTCAGGCATGCTGTATATCTCCTAAACAGGTTACTGGCGCGAGCTGTAGCAGGAAAAACATCTTACGAAGTCTGGACAAACAATAAACCTGATGTTGGTCATATCAGGATCTTTGGAAGTTTAGCGCACATGAAAATACCAGACGTACATGTGACTAAACTTGACGATCGCAGAAAAAAGGTTGTGTATATGGGACGAGAACCAGGAACTAAAGCATGTCGACTTTTTGATCCAGAGTCAGGGAAAGTATTGGTAAGTAGAGATGTGGTGATCGATGAAGAACAAACCTGGGATTGGAGGTCCGGGAACAACGGTGAATCTGCACATAGTGTGGGAAATTTTGTGGTATAGAGTACATTTGAAGATAGGGGCCAAGGCATGCCTGGTGCAGGAACTGAAGAAACAATATCAGATGAAGATTCAAATTCTAACTCGCAGGCTGAAATTACTTCAGGTGATGAAAATGGTGAGGAATTCTCATATCAGTCTAGTAGCAGCGAACCTAGGAGATTCGGGTCTTTGAGAGAAGTGTACGATGACGCTGCTGAGGTGGAATTAGATGAAGAGATGTTAATGCTGGGAGTTGAGGAACCTATAAGTTATAATCAAGCTGTTATAGAGGATGCTTGGCAGGAAGCAATGAAGGCTGAGATCAGTGCGATTGAGCGGAACAAAACCTAGGAGTTAGCTGAATTACCACCTGGCCACAAACCAATAGGTGTAAAATGGGTGCATAAATTGAAGAGGGATGTAAATGGGGTTGTAATAAACATAAAGCGAGACTTGTCGCAAAGGGGTACGTGCAAAGGAAAGGGATTAATTTCGAAGAGGTTTTCGCTCCGGTAACTAGATTGGAGACAGTTAAACTCCTACTTGCATTGACAGCTAAGAACGAGTGGGAAGTTCATCACTTGGACGTCAAATCAGCATTTTTAAATGGGGAATTACAAGAAACGGTTTTCGTAACACAATTAGAGGGTTTTGTGAAAAAGGGAAAAGAATGCATGGTTTATAAGCTTATTAAGGCCTTATACGGATTAAGACAGGCCCCAAGGGAGTGGTATGCAAAGTTAAGTTAGTATTTTGAGGCACTAGGATTTGTAAAGTGTCTTTATGAACACGCGGTGTACACGAAGCATGAAGAGGCTGAAACTCTGGTGGTTGGTATTTACGTCGATGACCTGATAATTACTGGCACTAGTACAACAATGTTCAACAAATTTAAGAAACAGATGAATGAGAAGTTTGAGATGAGTGATCTCGAAAGATTATCGTACTACTTGGGTATAGAAGTGAAGCAGAAAGGTGGTTGTACTGAACTAAAACAGACGGGTTATGCTAAAAAAACTACTCGACAAGGCAGGTCTCAGTGATTGTAATGCTGTTAAATACCCAATGGAACCCACTACACGGTTCAATAAAGATAAGCAGGGCAAGGCGGTGAATTCTACAGTGTATAAAGCTACATGGGAGGACTGAGGTATCTAGTCCATTATAGGCCTGATATAGCTTTTAGTGTGGGCATCGTTAGCAGGTATATGCAGCACCCTACGACTCTGGACATGAATGCAGTAAAAAGGATATTAAGGTACGTAAAGGGCACTCTTGATTATGGTCTAGTATATGCTAAAGGGACCGGCAATTACTTGCTATCAGGTTATTCAGATAGCGACTTAGCAGGCAACATCGAGGACCGAAAGAGCACCAGTGGAGTGGTTTTCTACTTGAATGACAGCTTAATCACCTGGGTGTCCCAAAAACAGAGATGCGTGGCTTTGAGCTCATGTGAAGTGGAGTTTATGGCCGCTACTGCAGCTGCGTGTCAAGGCGTGTGGCTCAGTAACTTACTCAATCAGATCACTAATCAGAAATGTCGTCCAGTTGTGATTTATCTAGATAATAAGTCAGCAATTGATTTGACTAAAAATCCTGTTTTTCATGGGAGGAGTAAGCATATCAACATTCGATATCACTTCATTCGTGATTGTGTGGAGCGTGGTGAAATTGTTATCAAACATGTTTGTTCCTTTGAGCAGCGGGCTGATATTCTTACCAAGGCCATGTTACCTGTTAAATTCAAAAGGACGAGGGACCTGTTGGGCATCAGGTTTCTGCAGTCTGTTGGGTCTGGAGTTTAGATTACGGGGGTGTGTTGGAAATATAATCTAAACATAGTTTTTTATTTTGTTTTAAAAATTGTTAACGCTGGTATGTACACGTTAGCACAGGTGATTTAGTCGTGGGTTGTTTGAGAGTTTTTAGGAAGTAGTTTTTAATAAGTGGCTAAATAGTATGAGTCCTATGAGTAGTGAGTTAGCAGCTGGTACTTTCCATATATTGTAACTTTCCATATCAGTTTGATGTAAGCGAAGTAATACAGTTTGTTTTTGCATTACTGAATCTTCTCTCTTTTATATTAATCTGTCAAATAGAGTTGTGAAGCCCAGTGTTAAAAACAACACCAAGCATTTGCAGAGCGTAAAATATGAGGGGATCAAGAATCATGTGGAGCCTCCATTACAAGGCCCAAAAACTCGCTATTTGACCAGATTTGTACAGTATAAAAACATTCAAACAGTGTGTGTATAATCGATTCTTCTTATGCTCCGCATAAAGAGCAATTTTTATCTGTCATATTGTTAGAATTTACAAACTCTCCTGAAGTCTTATCTATATGGGTTGAATAAAAGACTACACATGCATCCTAAAAATATGGTGGGCGTTCATGGAAGGTGGTGGTCAAAACCGTAAACTGATAAATGAAATGGGAACGTGGCAGTCTGTGAAGCTAAATAGAAGGCTACATGCAACTTATGGGTATAGATTATAGACTGGCCATTAAAGAAGTGAAGACTTATATGTTTGTATTCTAAAGATAAGGTAGGCTGCACATCTAAACAGAGAAGGCAACAACGAGCAACAACGAGCGGGTCATGCGGAAAATGAATGAAGTCGTAAAAATAAGGTGGCTATACGCGTATATATTAATAGCAGCTAGCAAATTGACATAAGCAATGAAACATACAATATAGCCTATAAATAGGACACCCATCAAGCTTGTAATAAGATATACTAGAAGTAAAAAAAAAAAAAAAAAGAGCAGAAGCTCAGAGAGAGGAAAGGAAGGCTGTAGCCTTGTACTAATATAAGTTGTAGCTTTGTTGCTATTTAAGAGAAATAATATAAAGCTGTTTATTTTATATTTCTTTATTTATAAAGTCCACATACACCCACATACACATCCTCTGTTTTAGTAGAAAATATTTAAACCTAAGCCTACACACGTTTCCAACAAGTGGTATCAGAGCCGGGTTCCCTTTCTGAAAAATGGCAAATATGGCGCAACCCGACATTCCAAAGTTGACGGCCACAAATTACGGGAATTGGAGTATTCAAATGAAGGTGTTACTCGGTTCCTACGACAATTGGGATATTGTCGAAAGCGGGTATGACGAGCCCACATATGTAGTTGGCGAAGCAGCCCTTACAAATGCGGAAAAGATGATTTTGAAAGAGACCCGGAAAAAAGATAAAAAGGCTTTATATACAATTATTCAAGGTATTGACGAATCAACCTTTAAAAAAATTTCGGAGGCAAAAACATCGAAGAGTGCATGGGAGATTTTGCAAAAATCTTTTCAAAGTGTTGAAAAAGTGAAAAAGGTGCGGCTCCAAGTGCTACGCGAGGAGTTCGAAAATTTGAAGATGAAGAGTTCAGAAAATATTGGTGAATTTGTTACGCATTTGAAAACAGTGACAAATGAGATGAAAAGAAACGGAGAAAGTCTCGATGATGTTCATGTCATGGAAAATTTGCTTCATTCATTAACAAGAATATTTGATTATGTTGTTACTTCCTTCGAGGAGTCAAAAGACTTGTCCACAATTTCGATTGACGAGCTCGTAGGTTCTCTTCAAGCCCACGAGCAGCGAATAAGCCATTTGATAAAGGAGTTGCAAAGTAAGGTGTCCATTGGTGACAGTTCTGGCAGTAGCAGTTCTGTACATGGCAGAGGTGGCTTTAGAGGTGGCCACCGAGGTGGACGAGGACGTGGAAGACAATCTTTCAACAGAGGCCAAAATAATGAAGGCTATCAGACATCTGGAAGTGGTCAAAATTTTAGAGGCCGTGGACGAGGCGGATTTCAACAACGAGGTGACAAGTCTCAGTTTCAATGTTATAACTGTAACAAATTTGGTCACTTCAGTTATGAGTGTAGAGCACCAAAGGTAGAAGAAAGGAGTCATTTTGCTGCAGCAAAAGAAGACAAGGATGTTGGTACTACTATGTTCCTCACTTACAAAGGAGACAAGGAAGGCAATAAGAATGTTTGGTATCTTGATTCTGGTGTGAGCAATCACATGTTCGGTCACAAAGATTTATTTACGGAGATAGACGAGACCGTCACAGGAGAAGTTACTTTTGGTGATTCTTCAAAGATTTCGGTCAAAGGAAAAGGTACAATTACGATTGTGACAAAGAATGGCGAGAAAAAAATATATAAATGATGTTTATCATATACCTGTTTTGAAAAGTAATATCATCAGTCTTGGCCAACTTGTGGAGAGAGGAATTCTCTTCCATCAGAAACCAGGTTCGAGAATTGATCGCTAATGTGGAGATGTCAAAGAATTGCCTGTTCACACTCGATATGCAGACGAAGGTGCAGAAGTGCTTAAAGTCGGTCATTAAAAATGACTCACGGTTATGGCATTTGAGATATGGTCATCTTGGATTTTTTGGCTTGAAGTTATTGTCAAAGACAAAAATGGTGGACGGTTTGCCAGAAATCAACGAACCAGATAATTTGTGTGAAGCGTGTGTCAAGGAGAAGCAACACAGACAAAGTTTTCCCGTTGGAAAATCTTGGAGAGCCAGGAGGCCATGGGAGATTGTTCACACAGATATAGCTGGTCCATTTGATATCCCATCACTCGGAGGTAATAGGTATTACCTAAAATTTGTTGATGATTTTAGCAGGAAAACTTGGGTGTATATCATCAAAGAAATAGCGGAGGCTCTTGATAAATTCAAGGAGTTCAAAGCATTGGCAGAAAAATAAAACGGTCAATATTTGAAGACACTCGGATCAGACAGAGGAGATGAGTATACTTCAAACTTGTTCAGAAGCTTCTGTAGAGCACATGGCATAAATCATCAGTTGACAATGGCATATACTTCTCAACAGAATGGCGTTGCAGAAAGGAAGAACCGCACAATTCTTGACATGGCAAGGAGTATGGTGAAAGCAAAGCACTTGCCAAGAACTTTTTGGGCTGAAGCCGTTCTATGTGCAGTTTATTTATTGAATCGATGTCCAACAAAAAGTGTCACAAACAAAACTCCAAATGAAGCATGGAGTGGTAGCAAACCATTAGTTGGACATCTCAGAATTTTTTGGTGTATTGCATATGCTCATGTTCCTGATCATAAAAGAAAGAAGCTAGATGATAAAGGCGAGAAGTGCATCTTTACTTGATATGACAAAAGAAGCAAGGCGTACAGACTCTACAATCCCTTGACGAAGAATTTAATCACTTCACGAGATGTTGAGTTCGATGAATCAGATTACTAGAAATGGAGCGAGGAAGAAAGAAAAGTTGTTGGTTTACTTTTTCAAGATGATGGTAATGATGATAATGATGACTCCAACATTGAAGATGACGAAGATGATGATCCAACTCCTTCACAAAGTCCAAATCAACAAACTCCAGCGTCAACACCATCAACGGGAGGAAGCAGCAGTTCAGGGGAATCACCGAGAAAAATATGGAGTCTGGATAGTATTTATGATGCAACGAGTCCGGTACAAACATCTTTTGATTATTCATTATTTTGTTTGATGGCTGAATGTGATCCAGTTACATTTGAGGAAGCTTCTGAAGAAAGCAAATGGAACAAAGCCATGGATGAAGAAATTGGTGCAATCAAGAAGACTGATACTTGGGAGCTCACAGATCTTCCAGAAGGACACAAAACAATTGGTGTCAAATGGGTCTACAAGACAAAGACAAATCAAGATGGAGAAGTGGAGAAATACAAGGCAAGGTTGGTGGCTAAAGGCTATAAGCAGAGATATGGAATTGACTATGATGAGGTTTTCGCTCAAGTTGCAAGAGTTGATACCATACGACTTATTACAGCGATTGCAGCTCAAAACCAGTGAAAGATTTTTCAGATGGATGTCAAGTCAGCATTTTTAAATGGATATATCGAAGAAGAAGTCTATATTGACCTGCCTCCCAGATATGTTCAGAAAGGCCGGGAAAATAAAGTCAACAGACTGAAGAAAGCCTTGTATGGTTTGAAGCAAGCTCCGCGAGCGTGGAATACAAGGGTTGATGAATGCTTTCAGAGGAATGGTTTCGTGAAGAGTCCATACGAGCATGCTCTCAACACGAAAACAAATTCAGAGGGAGATATTATGATCGTTTGCTTATACATGGATGACATGATCTTTACCGGAAATAACCCTGGTATGTTTGATGATTTTAAGAAAATTATGACTAATGAATTTGAGATGACAGATATTGCTCAAATGTCATACTTTCTTGGAGTCGAGGTGAAGCAAAGCAAAGACGGGATTTTTATGTAACAGAAAAAATATGCCGAGGAGATTTTAAAAAAATTAAGAATGCCAGAATGCAAGCAAGTGAGCACTCTAGCAGAAGCAAGTATAAAGCTCATAATTGATTCTACGAGGGAGTCGGTAAATCTGACACTGTTCAAAAGTTTGGTTGGAAGTCTGAGGTACCTAACTTTCACTCGTCCAGATATTATGTATGCAGTTAGATTGGTTAGTAGGTACATGGAGAAGCCGAAGCAAGACTACTTCATGACAGCTAAAAGGATTTTAAGATATGTTAAAGGTACAATTGATCATGGATTATTTTATTCCCATTCTCAAAATTCAAAATTAGTTTGCTACTCAGACAGTGATTATGGTGGAGATTTGGATGACGGGAAAAGCACTTCGGAGTATGCTTTTCACATCTGTTCAACAATATTTTCATGGTCATCAAAGAAGCATCCAACAGTAGCACTTTCAACATGTGTATGATCGTTGTTTGAAGCGGGTGTCGGCTGCGGGGTTTGATGTTAATGGGCATTCATTTGATGATTACGTGCGAGATTATGCTGCATCGAACCCCGGAGAGCAGTCTTAAGAGTTTTCATGGAGCCTGAAGGCGAGGAAGGCCTCGTTTTTCTTGTAATTTTCAGATTGCTTTAAGCTTGAATTTTGTTGAACTGAATTGTTTATGCGATGTTGATCGCCGTACTTTTGGTCTACTTTATGTAAACTGCTTTGTTAATTTGTTTGGGTAAATGAGCTAATTCGTCACTGTACAATACCAAAACTTTCACTTGGATCACCAGCCCAAAAAAGTTTTCAGTCAAACACTTGAACAATAAAAACATTTCAAATAGGTTCCTCCCGTTAGTCCCGTTAAATTGACTAACGGAAAGTGACGTGGAACTGACGTGGCATCAAGTTTAACAGCAAATTCATTACTCAACTTTGTATAATTTTCAATTAGGTTACCAGCTAATTTCATTAAAATATTTACAGTATATTGAAGATTATATTTTTTCTTTGACAAAAAGAAATTCATATAATTTTTTCGAAAATATAAATTTATTAAATAACATATTTTTAATCATATTTTTTTTCGACATCGATTAATCGTGCTGGAAAGACAATTTTTTGAATGTTTAATTTTTTCGAATAATTACACTTTAATTAAAATTGTACATACTTATTTATTTCATATGCTTACGAATCGATTTAATGGAGTTTCTTGACCTTACAAATTTGTTTTAATCATTTTTGACCATATAAACGATACATTATTTTACAAACTTAAAGCATGAAACTGGTAGAACATGAATTTTTTTTTTTTGAAAAATTCATAATCAATAAATTTTGGCTTACAATAATTTTCCTGCAATTTGTTTTAACTGATTAAAATTTTAGAAAATTTTAAAACTGAATATACCTAATATGTTACCGATTTTATTTTAGAAAAGGTTTGTACCTGTTTTAATTTTTTTTAAACCTATAAATGATATTTTCTGGACAAACTTATAACACGAAACTTATTGAGAACGAAAACTTCTTCCCAAAATGTCTAAAATCAACAAATTTCGATTCACAATGATTTTTCTACGAATTTTTTGAGTGATTGTTATATAAGAAAATTTTAAAAAGAAATATACCCATTAAATTTATCATAAAATCAATTTTTTTATTTTTATGTGATTAAAATTCAATTAATTTAATAAAATAATATTCTTTTTTTAAAAAAAATTGGTTCCTAAAAAAATAAAAAAATAATTTATTTATTTTTTTTGCGACTCAGTGACCTATTTGAAAATTTTCAGATTATTTGGTTTTGAATTAGCGTGGCTGCCGACATTTTTAACGGATATCTGTTAATAGTCAACGCATTTTAACGGCCGTGCAAGAATTTTGAAGTTCAGTAATGTAATTGAAAGTTATATTCAATTCAATGATACGATTGAAAACTTTTTTGGGCTGGTGATCCAAGTGAAAGTTTTGGTATTGTAAAGTGACGAATTAGCTCATTTACATTAATTTGTTTTAATTTTTAGACTTTGCGTTTTTCTTTTTAATCGCGAGTTGACGGTGTTTCATGTTTCTTTCTGTAATAGTGAGTTTGGATTATTCATTGTGTTTCTTGCAAAGGTATAATTATGCAAAGTGAGCATTAAGTCCTTCTTCGATATTCTTTGGGGAACATAGGTGAAGTAACGAAATTTTGTTTTGATGGGTGATGCTTTTCCTTATGAACTATCTACAATGTGGTAACTACTGTTAAAGTTTTTGCCCAGCAGTTAATCCACTTAACTAATACGTAGTTTGGCTTTGTGATTTTGTGGATGATTGTTAGCGAAGCTTACATCTTGAGATAATCATATCATTTAACTAACACAAAGTGTCATGTGATGTTGCCCCATAAGAATA
>PHNY01019839.1:2047-12305 GCA_003724115.2 Anethum foeniculum | reverse complement strand
GTGGAGAAAATTGAGAAGAAGTATAAATGTGTGGACTGTAAGCGAAATTTACCCTATGCGGAGAAAAGGTAAATAACAAATGTAAACAAAGCGTTTAAATGGCCTGGTGCTTTTATAGTATTAAAGAGCTGGTGACATTTTTTTACTTGATTAATTATCAAGTTAACTTTTGAAAATATATATGTATGTGTTTCTTTCTACAGGCTCAAGTTGTTTATTCTAGGTGATGACTGTACATTTGCATGTAATGTGATACTAATGGACCGTGTTGTTAAGAGGATAGTTGGAAGCACTGCAACTAACCTCTTGAACGAATGTAAAAAGGTATAATTGTATAGTTTTGCTGCAATAATTGATACTGTTAATTTAACTAATAATACAAATTGTTTATAATAACCAACTTAATCCATATTTTTACAGGTTGGTTCAAGCACCCCCATGCCTGATTCCTTGAAAGATATCTTTGAAAGAGATCACGGTGTCTCTCACTGAAGTAAATATTGCCGGTGACAGTAATGTTTTTGAAGAAGTTGATTTGTATGACATAGCAACTGTTGTTAAAGGAAAAGGTTACTCACCTATTCCCAAGTGCCCTTCCTTTAACAGTTCTTGAGGTTTGTACAATCCTAATCATTTTAGCAGCACATAATTAAATTTAGACGTGACCTTAATATTGTTGTTTTATTTTCTTATGGTGTATATAATGGAGGGTATAGAGTTGTTTGATACGCCAGGTACCAGCTGCCCGGTTGCTAAAAAGATTAAAAAGGTGTAAATAATCTTCTCTCTCCTTTTCAAATATTTGTTGTCAGTGACAAACATTCCAATGTTTACTAAATGTGATGTGATGTGATACGCAGGAAGTTTGATACTGTTGGCTCATGACTTGCTGTGAAGCACTCTTGGATGATCTGAAGCAATTCTGCATATTTTTTTATGTTTAAGAATGAAGAATAAATCTTTAGACTAAGTTTGATAAGCATTTCTCTGCTTCGAAGACAGCTTTCCCCTATGCTGCTCTTTATTGGTTTCCTTCCGTTCAATCATTCTTGCATTTCTCAAATTCAAATTGGATATTTGTAATTCATTACTTTTGAATAAGTACTAAGATATTTGCTACGTAATTTTCCTAGAAAAATTTAATCTCGCACAAAAGACATCAATATTTTTTTTATTAATGTCAGTAGTTATTTTTTCATGCTGCTATAATTTATTGTTAATTTTGCGGATAATTTTTTGGGAAAAGTTGAGTTAAACCTTGGTTGTAGAACCGATCTCTATATCCGAAATTTTCACCTTAGCTTACACATGAATTCTTAAAAGAAATATTGTGTAGTCAACGAAGCACTGTGGTCAATTTATAGTTTTTGGCATATTCTAGCACAAAATCAAGGTCAAGACGCAGAAGTTAGCAGAAATGGTCAGCTTATCGACCATTATGACGCCTTATAAAAAAATGCAGCAGCAAGCGTTTAAGGAGGTTCTGAGCATGCCTGATCCAAGGTATAAATATCAGTTGTGATGCCTCCAATTGAAGCGACACTGACTGTGTAATATCCAGGTTTGATAATATAATATTATATAAGATATTTTATTTTAATATGTTTGTAGTTGAAATATGTGTGCTATATATCTATTGACAATGTTTTGAAAATATTAAAGTAATAATTTCCATGATATTTTAATTGATATGGAGTGATAATTTGTATTATTATTATTCTCTAGTTGTCCCACATTGTTTAGAATTGGGAGTGGAACACCCTTTTCCCTTATATAATGTATGAAGTAGAATAGGTTCAACTTGTATGCTAGGAAGTTTAGCTTACTTCCCACATTGAGAAGAATGTGAGCAAAGAAACATCCTTAGTTTATAAAAGATAAAAGATAGCTATAAAATGCATGTAAATCCTTGGAACTCCATGTGTGTGTCAAATTTTTAAAACTTGACATTTTGTCCCACATCGAGACAAATAAGTAAAAGGGAAAAGAAGTTACCTATATAAATGAATAGATATGTTGGAGTCCTTGACAAATAAGAGTTCACAAGTGTTTTTGTTTAAACTTCTTATTGTTTCTACTTCCCACATCGAGAGAAGTGGGAAGGAAAAGCCCAAACCAACCATTTAACTCAGCTGCTCACTTGAGTTTTAAGTAGTTTAGGACTTCAAGCATTTGCTTGGTCCGAGACGCCCGAATTAAGCAATCTTAGTAAAAAGGGTCGAATTAGATGACTTCCCAAACTCAAAACAAGTAATTCAAATTTCCCAAACTCAAAACAAGTAAATCAAATTGAGTTGTGTATATGTTAAGTTGAATGATTTTGGATTTCCTCCAAGTCGAGGATTTAAGATCCCACATCGAGTAAGTAAGGTGGTGAAGACTTCATGTCTCCTATAAATATATGAGGCATTGTAAATTTTCTTTTGTAAAACACTCAAGGAGTGGGTGTTATTGCATAAAACTTAGTAAATTTTTTATTAATACTCTAATATGCTTTGGAGCAGTTAAGTTTTATGAAACTTGACAACCTAAGATTTAAGTGTTATCCTACATATGTTAATCTTTACACTAGACAAGGGGGTAGTAACTTAGGTTGTTTCCTTTTTCTTGTTACTTCCCACATTGAAAAGATGTGGAAGCAAAAGACCCAGATTTTATACTTAAGCATAGTATTAGTAGCAAACTTTTAAGTTCATAAGGACTTGGAGTTTCTTTGATCCACATGGAAGCTTGGTTTTTATTTATTTATTTAATCTTTGAAAATATGACTAATGTAAGTTAAAGCAATTAATTTGAACTTTCATAAGAAAAATTATCATTCTTATGTTGGAAGATCCCACATTGAACAAGTAACTAGAAATGAATTGCCATTTATACTTAGCTTTAGACTCTTCTATGTGTGCTAGCAAGTGAGCTCCAAGCAGCAAACAAGTAGGCGACTGCTAGCAACCTTGGCGACTACTGGCAAGCTAGAATGAGAGTGCATTAACATGCCTCTAGGTTTTTTTCCAAAATTCCTCAAATGTCCCACATCGATTATGTATCAAGTAAGGGACATATGCCTGATTATATAAGTGCATAGCAACTCCTTTCAATGGGCAGGATAATAAAGCTCATTAAAGCTAGCTATTTGAGGTAACAACTTATGTTCCTTTCTTTTAAGTTTTATGTATTTTCTCCTTATTTTATTTAGTAATATTTTATTATTTGTTAAGTTATTTATTTATTAGTTTCTTAGGATAATATTTTAAGTATATTGTCAAGATGATTTACGATATTTATAATTGTTAAGGGATTATAATTTAGTATAATTAAGATCAAGGTTTAATTAAATTAGCCAAAATTTGCTAGTTCATATAAAGAGCAATACGAAGAAATATTCTGAACTAAGTTTGACAAAAAGAAATATGTATGGTGTTAGGTGATTGTAAAGGATCTTGAAAGAAAGTATTTTGCTATTAGAGTTGGAAAATTCGAACACGAGGTAAGTAAAGTACTTAATAGCAACACAAGGTTCTTGTATTATCGCAATTGTTCTTGGTGATCATCGACTTTGCGTTACTTTGTGATGAATGATATGATTTTAGATATATGGCATTGTGTACGTTCTCATCATGAAATTGTGATTGCATATGTTGCTAGATATTTGAAATTATGCATATGAACATTTGGGAAATATGAATTTATACTGAATTGTGCCACTGTTGCGATGAGACAAGTTTATAATAAGCCTTTCGTAGGCTCGTAAGGGTAGTCCGGTATGGGCAGGCTAGGTTCGATTTTCGAATATAAGTTGATTTGCCTCCTCCATATTGTTAAGATCTATGTGAATAAATACCACAGAGCAAGGCCGCCTTAGGTCTTGAGCCCGACAGGGCAACGATGGAATAAGGTATGCAATGAGCCACTCTGTTGGTAATGGCGCCGGAGGAGGTTTCTCATGGGATATTACGTGATAAGCAAGCCCTGCAGGCAATGTTGAATCTAACAGTGTGCACTAGAGTAATGTCTCAAGAGTTATAAAGAACAAAGATAAGAAAAAATGCATTCAAATATGTGTTATGCTGTATATGTGTAATATTTATCTTTCGGTTACTTTACTTACTGAGCGATGTAGCTCATAGTTAGTTTGTGTTGCAGGTAAGGGTAAAAATCAAAGCAAGTAGAAGTGGAACCGAGCTGAAGCAGAACCTTTCCTAGATGGTGTACAAGTGGATATTTTGACCTACGGGATGGCCCAACTATATGTTTTGATGCATGTAACTTAGTAATATCATGTTTTATGTAGTAAACTATAAAGTATGGTTTGTATTAAGAAATGAAACAAGATATTATATGTGTGTAAGCGTATGTGACTTTGAAGCAGTTATGGTATTCAAAAAAAAAGTTAAAGTTTATATATTGAAGATGGGATATATTATTAAAGTAATATCCTATATTTAGTAATAATTTTGGTCGTTTCAGACTGTATCAGGTTGACAGCCCCATATTTCTCATCTCTGTTGTATTAAGTTGCTACAAAATGTCATATTTTTAATAAATCTTGGTAGATTATGGTCAGATAATAAAATGATAATAAATTTAAGAAAGAACATACTTTGGTCATTGCTTGCTGATTTTGTTTTGGTGAATCGTTTATCATCTTGATTACATTTATAATATATAATAAAATTTGTCTGTCAAAGAACGGCACAATGCAATATAAATTGTAATCGGTTTAAGATATTACATAGCATATGTGGGATTGTATCTTTGAGCAATAGTAGTGTATCTGTCAGGATATGTTGCAGAAAAATTAGAATGGAATCACAATATGACCAAGTATAATTAGTAGAAATGTATCTGCTAAACTTTTTGCTGCTCTCAACATCTACTACATGGTGTAATTGGTCAGTGATCTTGGGAATAGAATCAACATAATCAGCAAATGCACTACTACTGCTTGAAGATAATAGTAGATGCACTACTATTGAGCAATAATAGTAAGTTTACTAAAACATGATTTTCTTATGTCTGTCACTAGATGAGTTCGTGTGTCTGTTTTTTAATTCCCATACATGATTTTCTTAAATCTGTCACTAGATCAGTAGCTACATACTTAATCTGCACCACCCCTAATATAGCTAACAAATCTTACATAAATATTTGCAAACTGATGCAGCCTAGGGTTTACCCTCTGATATCTGATATGGTTGATTATTAAGAAAGAACAATAATAAACTCTGAGAATCAAGTTAGTTTTAACTTGCTCTCTTACTTCTTAAAACAAAAATACACCAGAAGCCACATTTGTCTTTCCCAAACTGGCATTTTAGACTGATGCCCTGATCAACCTTAAATGTCTTAAAAAGTTAATAATTTTTTTTAAGAACAACTGGTTAATTCATTGCCCTATACATTTTTAAATTTTAATTTGATCTTCCACTGTTTGGAAGATCTGCTGGACCTGACAAAGGTTTTTTAGAGCTATTAGATTTATAAGTTTTAATAAAAACCAGCCAATTTTATGTAAATTGGTAATGCAGACGACCGGAAGGATGAATTGTAGTTTATAACTGTAGCCGCATGGTTCATAAACTATTTAAGCATATGCTGTGAACTAGGCTAGATCAAGCAAGAAGTGAAACTCATTGCAACTGTCAGGTTCTGCCAAAGTAGTCTTATATATTGATGTCTGAACATTGTCATTCTTGATTAATTGGGAGGAAGTTGACCAATAACGACCAAAGTTAAACTCATTCAGCCAATCAAGTTCCTTCCATGAACAAGGAAAAAAGACTACATCAGGATCAGTTCAAAATAGGAGAATTGAATGTAGTCCGCCACACAATTAAATTATTATCATTTTTATTATAAGATTTTTTTGATGATATTTATTAGTTTAGTTTCTGAAAAGTCAAGTTTGCCTTGAAGCAAACGAAAGAATAAAATTATGATTCCTCATGATTGCATTTTCCTCTCCTGAGCTGCATTTTTCTGCGAATGCCACTAAGAACAGACCATAGCTCCGGATTAAAAAATTTTACACTTTCCCTTGAATTATATTAGCATGTAAGTTCACTACTGTATTTACAACTTCTTCTTTTTGCTCGACAAAACAATTCCTTTTCACAATACAGTTAATCTTTACAATGCTTAATTAGACTTGCTTATTAGATTTTTATAATGTGGCTAAACCAACTCCATGGAGTATATAATTTGGTTTTCTGAAATATGCATATTATCCGATGACAATGATGGCGTGGAAGAAAAGGAACAAAAGTGGGTGTTTCAGTTACAGCTATCGTGATAATGATTTTAACCATCTGTAGCAGTCCAATACAAATTTTAAATATCAGTGCCTACTTACCTTAAAATTAGAATCCATGGATGTTAAATATAGTGTATCGTAGATGAGTGAACATTTTTTGTTAAGCTGCTGTAGTCACTGCTGTAGTCAATACAATAGTATATTCACTACTGTTACTTAGATTTGCCTGTTCTCGCAGATACAACTTCCCCAGAAGAGTAGAGTAAAAACTGTTACTGTTTTTGTGCAAAAAAAGATTAGTCATAGCCTCTGTAAGGTGCCAAATTCAACTCAATCTCCATATTTAGTTATTCTCTTACATTATCAATTCCAACACGGGACTATACCTGAAACTTAACGAATAAAGAATGCCAGCTGAATGCAAGTGCAACATCCTCAATACTGATATTCTACCACGGACATGCTCTTATCCTATCGTGATTGGCAACTCATTGTCAAATATGCAGCAGTTGCAGTCCCTACTGAGCGAAACAACTCATTTATATTAGAAATTCAAGTCATGTTGTTGTTAAATATTAGAGAACCAGTAAACAACTTTTACATACCCATTCCACAGGCCCCGTTGACAGAATTGTATTCTTTCATCAGTGGCAAGATTTATGATTATATGTGCTTATCCTCATTCAATTTCTAGAATCATTATGATTCAAATTGCGATCGCTTCATAATGCAAGAAAGTAACCTTAATGTACTTTTATAACACAGTACTAAACAAGTTTAAAAAATCAACTAATATTTAAAAAAGCCAATGTCACAGTAAATTGTGGAATATAAAACCAATTATTGTAAGAAACCACTTACTTTATTACAAATTAATTAACATTTGTATATAACTGCGACTCCAATTTGCAACCCCAAAATAGGATTAATTCTCAACAATTAATATATCGAAACTGACTCCATCAGCTAGCAAATTAAAAACAACTTCATCGCCAATTTTAAGATCATTATCACGCACAAATGCGTCCCATATGGCTGAGAACCTTATGTTTCCACCACTGACATAGATTCCAATGTTCCAAACATTTCCATGTCTTCTAAAATTGACCATATGTCCAGATGGCCAATATTTCACGATATGGTGAAGGTTCTTCCCAAAATATTACAAAAAATGCAAATATTATAAATTATTAGAGAGTAAAAATAAAATTGACTATCCTTTATTCAAATATGGAATGGGTAGCTTACCACTCCATGACCATGTCTATCCACATAAGATTTTTCAAAGTATGTGAAAATTGACCTATAACGTTTCACCCATTTCAGCAAAGCCATCTTGGACATTGTCCTCAGGTCCATGTCCGATATTATCGTCTCCAAGTTGGAAATTTTTGTCATGTCCATGTCCAATATTATCATCTCCAACTTGGACATCGTCCTGAAGTCCATGTTCGATATTATTATCTCCATCACTATCATCAGATATTTCAATAATTTTCACGGCAATCTGTTTACTTTGAGTAGTATGTCCATCACTATTAGCACTTATATCTATTAATTCCTTATTTTATTCTTCCTCTTCTTCTTCTTCTTCTTTCAGTCCCAAATCTGTAAATTCTAATTTGTCTTCGTCTGCAAAAAAATGCATCAAATACATTTTTCTTCTTTTCCATGTTGTAACAATATATTAAATAAAAACAGTAAATAAATATAGGATGTACCTGAATATTCTTCCTTCCATATCTCTGTCATAAACCAATGACCAGGTGTAATGTTTGGATTTAAATATTGACAATCGTAGACCACTTCCATTCCACCTCTTTTGTAAATTCTCAACTTCGCTTCGTGATTTCCATTAACTGTGACCACAAACATTTCGTGTCTTCATAGTTTAAACTGCTTCAAAATATTACCCAATTCTCCTATAGGCTGTAATTTACTTTTATAGGAGACGGGAAAAACAGTATTCCCATAACGTAATGATTCAACATCATGAACTATAACATCATAAAATAAACGAATCAGAAATGAGGGAACCTATCATATAACAATATGTTAGAAACATAAATCTTTAGTCAACCAACAATTGTAATATATTAAAAAATTAAAGACTTAATATATATATATATATATATATATATATATATATTCATCAATATAGTAACAGAAAGTCAACTTACAATTTCTTTATAAATCCACGTATGAACATGCATTTGATGTAAAAAAGAAGCAGGCACCCTATTTTCATGTCCTGTTCATAGCATGTATAACAAGTAATAATTTGGTATCATTATCAATTAATATTAAGCAATAAACATAAAAAATTAGTTACTAGCCAAATAAAAAATGTTATTTTATTACTAACAATTCACACTTAATAGTAATTAACCGAAATTACCATGCGTCGTCTCATGCAGCCAAATATCATCACTTTTCAACAAACACAAATGTACCAAATTTGAGGTCGAAAGAAGCGCGTTGAGCACAAGAATATCAAAAACTTGAAGATCACTCTCCTCCACAAATTTTTCTCAACCACTAGCGAAATAACAATTATCTCCACTTTTAGCAATTTGAACTGATGTGTCAGAAAATGAGTTTCAAAATCGCAAGCGCACAATTTTTTAATCGTTAAATACTTGAGATTCGTTCTACAGGGACTATTTATTTTTTGTAATTAATCCTTAACTTCTAATTTAATCAAACTAATTAACATTAAAAACTAAAAAATAATTTAAAAACTAATTACCAAATTGAAATTTAATCTAATTAATTATCCTACTTAATTTAAAGAGATGAATAAAAATTATTAACAAGACTAATTAAACCTAAATTATTTATTTACAAATTTTTTTATAAAATTTTGGGCATGACCCGTTTGTTTGTTTAACTAGCCGATAATCAAACCAATCATCAACATTTTATTATTTACCAATCACAAATCCGACCATTAATTATCAAATTCTTTTGAAACTAAACTAAGAGGGCGTTTGGAAACTTGCATTTCATTTTAAATGATGGATTTCAAATGACAGGATTTGAGTTGTCATTTCAAATTCTCATGTTTATACTAATATTTGAATGTGCTGGATTTCAAATGAAATCCAAATCCAAATTCCCAAACAGCTTTTTTGATCAATTCCAGAATTTCAAATGAAATCTAGGTTCCCAAACAGGCCATAAACGAATTTGAGAAACAACACAAACACACGCAGCAGCTAATTAGACAGGACTCGACTTAGAACGAGTCAACTTAGTCAAACAAAAATAAGAATAAAGACTAGACATCTGGTTATTCACAAAGGAACTCGGCTTGATTGAAATCATAAACAATAAAAATAACAAACAAGCAGGTTCTGCAAACGGACTCGGTACCAATCTCGGTTTAATAGCTTGGGACTCGGTCTAAAAAATATGTCAACTCGGTGAGTTGACCCAGCTAATTCAAACGGAGGGCAGGAGTCTGGTGTTTGGTGTATGGTGATGAAAAGTGAAAGAACAGAGTAAAGACGCTAAAACGAAGAAGATGCAAGTGGTGTTGCAGGCGTTAAGACGGAGGTATGCAGGTTGGTTTGGATTGGTGGGATGAAGAAGCAATGGGAATGATGGCTGGTAGGAGAACGTTGGTAAAAGGAGGCAGGAGAATGGGTCTGTTGCGGTGAAGTTCAAATTGAAAAAGGGAAGAAACACTATAGAATTTAGAGCAACAATTCGAAACAAAAGCAGTGAAAAACAATGCAAAAAAAATGATTTATTTAAAAATAAAACTGCAATAAAATAAAATACTGAAAATTCAAGAAGTTGGAAGGAAAATTAAATAATTATTTAAGAACCAAAATCAAACCCCAACTTAAATGAACTTTAAGTCGGAATTTGGCTGGAAAAATGTAAGAACGACCAAAATCAAGAACAATAAAACTATATCTAAAAATTAAAGTGCATTCTATCACTAACAACTTGCAAACATCAAAATAAAACTAACATACCCATTAACTCATCAAGAACACA
>PHNY01019835.1:6646-26942 GCA_003724115.2 Anethum foeniculum | reverse complement strand
TCGGGGGCAGGCATCCCTTGACTTTTTTTTTGTGCTTGTACCTGAACTTGTGTTTCTGTATGGGCATGGTGTTAGTGTGTTGATCACAATTCCCAACTGATGGACACATCAGGAGAAAGGTTGAGTCTCAGACTCCGTGAGTTGGTTGAAAGCTAATTCATTCAGCTGCATTTAGAGAGTTCCTAAAGAGATGCTATGAATCATGGTGCACGAGTCACTTTAGGCTTCTATATCAACACCCCCGATGCAATGTGCTGTTGGACACTTGGGGCTCGTTTATATGGGGGTTGGGAGGGGGTGGGTTGACGGTGTCAGCAGGTGTTATATTTTTCATCGACATCAGTCTCATTCATCTGCTCATTCTCATTTCTCCATGTCTCTCCGCATTCATCTGCTCATTCTCATTTCTCCATGTCTCTCCGCTCAGCCGTCTCTCTCCGGTGTTTCTCTCCGCTGTCCCTCCGCCGTTTCTCTCTTCCCTCTCCACCGTCCCTCCGCCTCACATCTCTCCCTCTCACGTAATTTCACATTTCTCCTCATTTTCGTACATGTATACATACACGCACAATCGCACATACACACTCGGATGAATAGAACACATTATATATATTATGTGGTTAATCTGTGATTGCATTATGTTCTTGATTCTTGTGAAAATATTAATATGTAATTCAATTAACAGATAATCAAAAGAAGATTTTGATGTTGTACTATATGTGTATATGACTTGATGTCCTGAAACGGTTAGTCAAAATGCTTCTAGAAATTTTTCGCATTTACAGTCGTATATATATTCTAAAGGGTGTGTTTGGGATTGCTGTTGCTGTCTGCAACGACAGTTTTTTGCTGAAAAGCAGCTAAAATACTGTTTAGTAAAGTTTAAAAGCTGATTTTCTGAAAAGTTCTTTTGGCCTAAAAGCTGCTGTTAGAGAAAGTAAGTCCCCCATGCTTTTGGAAAAAACTGTTTTTCAGCTTTTGCGGGAAGCAGATGCTGATTTTACTATCAAACCTCACCAAAAAACATTAATTTATTTAATTTTTTACATCAAAGCGTAAGCATATAAAAAATATTACCAAACAGTAATCTGATTTTTAAAACATCACTTTTTCCACCAGCACTTTTTCTAAACGCACAACAATTTTTAATTGCACTCCCAAACAAAGCCTAAGTTTGAATCTTTAGATAATTTGGGCATCCTTCTTTGTCAATTTGATTGTTAATTTTATCCTTTCAGTATTAGGTGTTAGTTTAAGATCTTGTTTTTCTATCACGATAAAAAGCTATGTCTTCTTATCTTAAAATGCAATTGCTAGTAGCTGTTGATAAATCGTAAATTTGAAGAATATTGTGTACAACTGATCTTTTGTCATAGGTATCCTACGAGATGATCACTGGTTGGCATTTACCTAAATGTACTTAACTGTGTTGATGCATACATATGAGCAAGTCCATGATTTAATCTTGAGCTCTCTGTTTTAGAATCAATATATATTCTATATCCAGGCTTGTTGCTCTACTACGATCAATATATATAAATGTACTTAATTGTGATATTTTAGTTTTTAAGAATTATATTTATGTCTGCTAGCACTTGGATTTTTGATCATTTAAAGGAAAGTAAACATCTGCTAACATGAAACTCATACTTCTTTGTGACTGATGATCATTATGATCAAATGTGTGATGCCATGCTAGTGAGCAGTCCCGATCCCTTGTGTTCTGAGCCTAACTTAGACGTGACAAGTCCCGTGTCATCCTCACCCGATCCAATAGAATGAATTCCGATACTCGCTTTGCCCATGGGATTCCTCAAGAATGAACGGATGCTAAATGTACTGAAGTCCTCCAGATCAGATGTACCTGCAAACTGATGATCAAGATTAGGGCCTCATGTACCCCCACTATGTTATTATATAAGGAGGATGCCGAGGCTTCGTCGCTTCTACTATGTGACCTAAATTGTTTGTGTTCTATTTATTCATTTTCATTTGTTCTGCTCACTTAATTGTGGCATATATTGCTGGACCAATTTAGTTCTTATTATTAAGTGTGTTGTTTTATTGTTCTTATGTTCTTTTTGAATCAATCTATAGATTCTGAACATGATTTCTGTTAAATATTTCATTCCCGTTGGAACTACTTTTGCAGTATCCTTATTTTTTACCAGCAGGAAGTTTTAGTTTTGATTTTGGTGCTTTGATATTTTAGGTTTTAAACCTCTATTCTGCTTGCTGACAATGTAAATTGATTGTTTTGGCATGGTAAGTTTTTATGTCATTTGGGATCGATTCAGGTGATGGTTTAGGCTAATGCTTGCTTGAATATGGGTCTGGATTCAGTAACAATTATCGTAGTCATATAGAGTGAAAGTGTTGAGAAGGTATGGACAAATGTGGCATGACTATGGCAGAACTTGACTTTTGTTTGTGCTTGTACCTGAATTTGTCTTAGTCTTAGGCGTGGTGTTGGTGTGTGGATTTCATGCGATCACATGGACTTACCAGGTGGAAGGCTGAGTCTCAGACTGCGTGATTCAGCTGCATTTAGGAGGTTCTTAACAGATGCAATATGTAGCAGGGCGCACTCATAAGTTACTGTGCAGAAAGAATTACCATAAATATCAAATAATGGCATATGCAGGCAGACTTCTATTACTATATCAACACCCCAGATGCATTGTGCTTGTGGACACCTAAATTGAATTATTCGCATTCCATATTTGCTGTAAAAGAACGCAATTGTGTGATCAAGCTTCAATATATATCTAATTCCTGAAGTAATCCATGTTCCTAATTACTAACCATACCCCTTGGTTAAGCCATGGTTAAATTATTTATAGTTATCATAAAGGTTATTTTGGTCTTTTCGGAATTTATTTTTCAGTCCGCCAGCAGAGCATGTTTTGTTCAAAAAGTCAAATGATGGTAATGAATACCATCGCCGCCATCGGTCTAACCAGTACCACTCTATTCATATCATTTAATTTTACTGCGAAATCCACAATTTTTAAAAAATTAAGTTTCAAGTTTGAACTTTAGCCATGGTGCTGTTAATCCTTTTTAACGCTGTAGTATGCTGTAGTTTGTATGATAGCAAAAGCAAAAGTCTATTTTTATATTGAACTAAAGAATACGCTTTCATATTGTATACATTGTAATTTTCTGTTTCTATATAAAAATTTATTAAAATTTAATTATGAATTATGAAATTAACAAAAATAATTTTAATGATAAGAAATAAATTTAATACAACCTTAAGTTGTATTTTATTAAGCGATCTGCGAATATGCCGACACACGAACTTGCTCATGTGTCTCATATGTATCCTGATCGTAGTTTTGACTGGAGTCTATTCCAGTTAATGTTAGAGATTGTATTCAGTATGATTTGGAGTAATGAAATCTGCATTTCGTCAAAAAAAAAAAAAAAAAAGAATACGCTTTCATATTGTATACATTGTAATTTTCTGTTTCTATATAAAAATTTATTAAAATTTAATTATGAATTATGAAATTAACAAAAATAATTTTAATGATAAGAAATAAATTTAATAATGATTTACATTTTATCATAATATACAAGCATGAAATTTGAAATTTATGATGATATACATTTCATCATAGTTGAAATTTATAAAATCATTCATATATCAAATACAAACATACAATTAAATTCAATAGTTAGCATATTAAAATGAATATTTTAATAGGACAAACAAACACATGCATAATTTAATAATTCTGCTCTTATTCACAAATTAGAGTTTAATGCAAATAAAAGAATTATTCAATGTTGAGTTATAAAAAAAAACATGAACAATTAAATATTTTAACTTATATGTATATTTTATCCAAATTTAAATTTATAGAAAGTTAAATAATCAAACCTGCAAAGTTTAATATCCATTATACTTTAAGAAAAATTATGACTTTTTTTTTTTATCTTTTGAATGTATCCAATTATATTAAAAATTATATATTTTTTATTTTTAAAATTTTTTGACATGGAAGTATAACTGATTTAACACCTTTTATTTTTTTTAGATAAGTTTCTATTAAAAGTGACATAGCGAAAATTTATAAATAATAACTAATTAAAAAAACTCAATAATACGCTCCATCGTACTTTAAATTCATAAAATTATTATATAATCAAATATGCATCAATTATTTAATATTCATTTTTCTTTTACAAATCTACACTTTAATATGTCCATTATCTTAGCTGATCTTACAAATGCATGAGTTATAAGAAAAAATAACTATAAGTGTTTTTATTTTAATTTATGAAATAGAGTACATAACCAACTAACTATTAAAATGCTTTTCCAAAAAAAGAAAAAAACTAACCATAAAAATAACTTAATCTCTGAACTTGTTTCAAAAAAAACTTAATCTCTGAACTCTTTTTTTTTTTTTTTATTACACGGATGATTACCTTTTCCATTTCGTATGATACCTGACGATCAAGTTTCCAGAAAGCCTCTTCTCGCTTGGGTGTCATTTTGCTCTGCTACTACACATATAGGTAAACTGCTCATTTCCATCTTCTTCCTTTTTTGTTGATTTCTTGCAAAACCCTAACCCATCATAATCCCACCAATTACTCTGTTTGATGGATTGAAAAGATAATCTGAGAGTATATACATACACACCTGTGCTTATGTACTCAAATCTTCATTAAATAATGTTCTTACTCAGATTTTATAATCTCCTTAATGATTCTGCTTAAACATTTAACTAAGAGTAATCACTCTAATGTAGCAAATTTCCTCTTTTAAGAGATGAAACTAAAAGGAAAATTTAAATCAAGAAAACTGATTATATCTTTTATTTCTATATTCTATAATAGTTATTTTAGTAGCTGGTTAAAGTGATTTTAAGTGGTGATTGATTATCAACTTGATGGAAATAGGTAACTTTCAATAATTGAACGATGAGATTGGTTGATAAGGTGGAAAGTTCATCAAGGAAACGCAGCAAACCCAGCAATAAAAATGATTTTTCTAATGTCTCCCCAAATCATCATGAAAAACTACTTGATCGCAGCGAAGGTACACTTGATATTATAGCTTTGAAATCATATTTTTATGTGTTTCATCCCGGTTGATTGTTGAAAATATATAAACGTGTCAATACTGTATCAAAAGCAGGTCCTTCTACCATAGCTATAACCTCAGAAGATCTGTTTATTGGAATAACGTCTAGAAATCGTGGTACACCTCAAAAGCAAACTAATTCTTCCATTATGTGTAATAAAGATATGCCTAGATGCATAAGTAGTCCGCTAGAAATTTTGAACAAGAATCAATCTTTAGCTATCTCAGGTACGCATTAACATTAAATTTCTAACTGTCACATAATGACTGAGGTTAAATATAATTGCAAGCAAAATATTATTACGAACCTGAATGTAATTAACTATAATGCAGGCTCCCGCGATAGTAAGCTGGTGACTCCAACCGACAAACGTAAGTAATAGTTTTTACTATTTTTTTGTATAATGTTGTAGTTTATATACTTTTATGGAGTGAATCTATGATATTTCATCTTCAAACTATTGTAGTTTCCGTAATTGATATTTTTTTGGGATATATTTAGTGCTTTTTACTTAATTTGTATTATAAATGTGCATACAGACTTAACCAGCAGTAATCCATCAACCCCAACTAACAAATGGCATTCCAGGCCTTTGCCAGATATAACTAATAATCTTGGTAATTACTGCCGACATTTCAAACAGTTAATTGCTACTGTCCTGCAAAGAATACATAATATAAATGTGTTATAGCATTAAATATAGAATAAAAATACATGCAGGAAGTACACGACCGAATCTACAATCTAGAGAAAATATGGGGGCTTCGTCTGCTTTATTCCAACGGAATCATATAACAACAGATTCAAGTAATTATCATTACATTGGAGGTATGGTGTTAAATGTTCCTATCAAATACATTTCTTCCAACTTTAATGTTATTACATAGATTTTTCTATGTAATATCATTATTATCTCAATCAACATGGTTACACATGGCATTCAATGTAAATACTGTTTGAGTATATCTAAATGTGTAATTTTTGTTTAGATGATGCTATGGAGGTCTCGATAGATGATGAAGATGCAACACATGATAATCTTATAGGTGAATTCTTTTTGGATTAACTTTAGTATTTTTCCTTATTTTACAATGTTTTTGTCATGTTCATTTTCTTAAGATTGTATATTACATAATTATTTTACTAACTTGACAAAAACAGGTGTATGTGAAAGTGTTCATAATATTCCTCCTGACATGAGCTCATCTCAAAGTGCTGTCAATTGTTTGACTCCAAATTTGTGTACTTTTTCCTCTACAGGAAAAAGTACTAAACGTACAGGTGTTAATATAAATTTTATAATATGTCCAAAAGAATTTAAGTGTCTTACAATCACATAGGCCAAGTATATTTATAAGCAAAATATTTGTTAGCATCTAAATGCAAATAGCTACAATGCAGATTCTGGTAAGAGTAAGCTGCTGACTCCACGGAACAAACGTCAATACATGTCACCGACAACAAGTAATATTTATCTCTATCATTCTATATTGATGTTATAAGATATATACTTTTATAAAGTAAATATATAATCTTTCATTTTTGAACTATAATTTTTTTAAAGTGATATTTTTATGAGATATATTTAGTGCTTTTTACTTATTTTGTATTATCAACATGCATGCAGATTTAACCAATATTAATCTATCAACTACAATCACCCGACGAGATTCCACGTCTTTTTCAGGTATCAATTGTTAATCTTGGTAGTTACTGCAGCCATTCTATTATAGGATTGTTATTAACCTTAGAAAAATTCATATTTGTTTGTGCTATATCATTAATTATATATTGAAATTAATGCAGATAGTACACGATCGAATCTACAATTTGATCAGGGGACTTCGTCTGCTGTTTTTCGACAGAACTATGTTGCAACAGACTCATGTAATTATAGTTTAATATTTTTTTAATGAACTTTTATTGTCTTGCAAGAAATAAATAATAAGAATGGTGACAATATTTTAATTCTATATTAAAATATTGTAGCAGGTTGTACACGGCTGAATTTACAATCTAGTGTATATGATCAGGGTACTTCATCTTCTTTGTTTCAACAGAATCATTCAGCAACAAACTCAAGTATGGAGGTCCCGATTGATGATGGAGATGCAACACATGATACTTTTGACGGTGATTTTTTTTTTTTTTTTGCATTAACTTTTATAATATTTTTGTTTGTAGTATGTTTGTCACTGTTCATTTCCTTAACATTGTATATAAAAAATTGCACATTTTAGGTTTTTCCTCTGAATATTTAAACTTAGGACCGCCAACAGAAATTTGTGAATTTTGTGGTGCTCTCATGTGGAAAGAAGAAAGAAATAATAAAAGTCAGAAAGGAAAGAAGTGTACATTTTCAATGTGTTGCAAAGTTGGGGAAATAAAGTTACCACCACAAAAGCCTACTCCTGCATATCTCAAATGGTTGATCTTCAACTCGGATCATTTTAGGAACAATGTTCGTGCTTACAATTCAATATTCTCATTTACATCTACCGGAGGAATTGTCGACCATAATATTAATAAAGGTCGTGGTCCTTATTGCTATCGAATCAATGGGCAGAATATTCACCTTCTCGGTAGTCTTCTTCCTCTAGATGGCAGGCCTCCCAAATTTTGCCAACTTTACATTTATGATACGGAAAATGAGGTAGATAATCGACTCGATACTCTACATGGGGATTCCAATATAGATCCAAATATTGTTAATGGTCTTATGAAAATGCTTGATGAGAATAATGAATTGGCCAAGGGTTTTCGAATGGCCCGAGATCGATTCCAAGAATCTGGGCTGGAGGAATTAAAATTAATATTCATATCTTCTAGGTCTGCAAGTGGGCAGCCGAATCATATTGGACCATCAAATGAGGTTGGTGCTCTTTTGGTTGGTGCTTCTGATGATCAGACATGTGCAACAGAGCGTGATATTGTTGTACAAAGTAAAGAAGGTCGGCTTCATCGAGTATATGAAACTAATAAATATTTTATGGCTTTACAATATCCAATTTTATTTCCACATGGGGAGCCTGGCTTTCATCTCGAAATCCCTTATAATGCCATGGAGGGTCATCGTAAAAAAAAGAGAGAGCATGTTACTATTAGGGAATGGTATTCTTATGATCTTATGTTCAGACCGTTGCAAGGTATGCACTATTGTTTAATATTTTATTTTTTCTAATCTTGCACTCTTTTACCCTCAATTTTTTAAATTTATTAATATATCTATTATTACACTAATAATTAATAGTATGCATGTTTAACACATAGACTGGTTGTTCATTGTAGGTTATACACGACGATTATGAGGTCGTTTGTATCAACAATACATATTTGATGCGTATTGTGCAATCGAACAATATAGGCTGAATTGGATTCAAGATCATCAGGAAACTCTTAGAACAGATCTATATAAATCTGTAAGAGATGCTATAAGACGTGGTGATAATGATCCGAATCATATCGGCAAGAGTTATATTCTACCGGCATCATTTACTGGTTCGAGGCGTTGCATGTCTCAGTATTTTCAAGATTCATTTGCCATATGCAGGACTATTGGCCATCCTTCAATATTTTTAACAATGACTTGCAACACGAAATGGCCCGAAAGAAAAGCTGTATTGGAATTAATGCCCGGTGTTCGTGCTGAAGATTGTCCAGATCTTCTTGCAAGGACTTTTAAGTTAAAGTTGGAGCAACTGTTGGACGAAATACGTAATAAAAATATTTTTGGTAGATGCATCGGGGGTAAGTGTTCATCCATCCTTTACTTTTTATTAGAAATTTATTTCAAAAGTTGTGCTTGACTTCTATAATAAGATTTTATATATGCACTTGATTCTCAGTCCTGTACGTTATTGAGTTCCAAAAACGCGGTCTACCCCATGTCCATATGCTAATTTGGCTGCACCCCGATGATAGACCCAAGAGTGCTGATGAAATTGATAAAATTGTTTCGGCTGAGATTCCAGATCCTAACGAAGATCCAGTTGGATATGAAGCTGTGAAGCAATTTATAATACATGGCCCATGTGGAGGCATAAATCAAAATGCAAGTTGTATGCATGATAAAAAATGTACCAGACACTTTCCAAAGAGGTAACATCTCCTTTTACCAACTGATGCAAATCTTTATATTAGTTTAGTCATAGTATGTTTACATTATTACATGATCTTATTTAGTAAACTTAATTTATTTTATGCAATAATTATAAATTTAGTACCTTGATATCATGAAGTATTAGTTTGTACTTTGTAGATAACTATATAATTTAGGATCTTAAATTCAAGTAAGCAACTCATTAGTTGTGAAATTTGAAAGTGGAATAAAATGAATATTACTTTTTTTGTTCACGTATAAAATAAGAAGCAATAATAACAGTTTAGTTGTTGAAAAAGAGCATAAACAAATAATTAGACAGGTATATACATTAAGAATCAACTTTGGTTGTTAATATATATAAGTTTCTTAATTTACAATGTATTTTAATGAAACTTTTTTTTTTTGTGATATGTACCTATATGTAATTCCTAAAAATATCAATTAATGTTATCTTGAGAAATGACACATGTTTATCAAGATTAAGTGACTAAGTTAATCATTTCAAACATTATTTTTCTTTTTATAATTAATGTATGTATAATACTCATTTGGTGATTAAATATAGTTTAATGTTATCAAATTACATTATCACAATAAATCTATGATCACAATAAATAAAATAATTTATTATTTTATAATTTAAATTTGTACTCCAGCCCCATGGATTGTTAACATTTTTTAAATTCTCCATCACATAATTGGAAAAATGTTAAAAATTCAATGGGACTGAGGGAGTACTTTTTATGAAATTTTTACCATTGAAAAAATGAAAACAAATATATTTATTTTAAAAATTAAAATAGTTGAATAAATTAATAATGATATTAAACAATAAAATATTTTTACTTATTGTTGGTTCTCAATTTTTTTTTGTTTTAAAAAGTTAATAATGCTACCCTTGAAATAACTTTGGGTAAAATATGATTTCTACAATTTTTTGTTAAATATAACAATTGGTTAGGCAGTTTAGCAAAAATAAAATAAAATTGGTTAGGATGATAATTACATTTTTTTTAGTTTTATAAAATATTGTGATGCAAGGGTTTTGTGTATTAGTTTTCACTGAATTGTTACTCTGTACTATTACGTAAGTATATAATTTATGCTTTCAGTGGCATAATTTGTGCTTTGTTTATTCAAACTAATTTATTCTCCAAAAACTATATACAAAATTTATCTTTGTCCACCATATGTCATTTCATGAGAATTTATTTAAATTTATGTTTTTGACGGGTGCATATCATTTTGAAATAATTTGTTTAAATTTGTAAATTTGATCTATTTGTAGGTATAGTTCACATACCATGTTTGACCATAATGGATTTCCAATCTACAGAAGGAGAAATATGAATAGGAATGTTAAGGTGGGAAAATACAATGTTGACAACCAGTTTGTGGTACCATATAACCGAGATCTTTTGCTTAAATTTCAGTGTCATATTAATATTGAAATATGCAACAACTCTCGATCATTAAAGTACTTATTTAAGTACTGCTTGAAAGGGCATGACAAGTCTACCATGTTGTTGATGAAAAAGAAAGAACTTTCTATGAAAGAGAAACAAGTAGACCATCAAATGATGCATAATTCTCAGGATGGATTAAGTACAAATATTAATGAACAAAGTTCTGTGAAAAAAAAATGTGTAGACGAGATTAAAACATATCTTGATGGTCGATACATTTGTGCTTCTGAAGCTTCCTGGAGAATTTTTTCATTTGATATCCACTTTAGAAATCCTACAGTTGAAAGGCTTCCTGTCCACTTAGAGGGTCAACGGTATGTTACTTTTAATGTTAATGAAACTTTAGAGAATGTTGCCCTTCGTGCTCAAAATAGAAAGTCAAAGCTAGAGGCATGGTTCGAAGCAAATAAAACATATGCTGAAGCTAAAATGTATAGTTACTAGGACTTTCCTCAGCATTATGTTTGGAATGATTCACACTGTCATTGGACGAGAAGGAAAAGGGGTTTTGTTGTTGGGAGGTTATGTCAGGTAAGTGCACAGTCAGGAGATTTGTGGTATCTTCGCATGTTATTAACTCGATCTAAAGGTGCAACATCTTTTGTTGATTTACGTACCATTGACGGTGTAGTATATGACAATTTTAAGGAAGCGTGTAGAGCACTTGGTTTGTTGAACAATGACAATGAGTGGCACGAAGCTATCAGAGAAAATGAAACTTCTGCAATGCCAAGTCAGCTCAGGATGTTATTTGTTTATATTCTTGCATATTGTCAAGTTTCAGATCCTGTTAAATTGTGGAATGATCATTGGAAATGCTTATCTGATGACATTTTGTATTATCGTCGTTTACAGACCAGAAATGAGTCACTTTTACTTGATGAAGAAGAAATAAAAAATTATGCATTAGCAGGTTAGTTTTTTTTTTTTTTTTTATAGTATCCTTACTGAATTTATTCTTTTCAAGCTATTGTTTGTTTTAACTATTATTAATTTTTTCTTTTTGTAGACATTGAGAAGCTTTTGAATAATATTGGAAAATCCTTGAAGGACTTTCCACCAATGCCATTCCTGGAATCTGAGTACATGAACAATTTTGGTAATCAATTAATTTTAGAAGAAACGTCATATGATGTTCATCAGATGTCTATTGAACATTCAAGGTTTGTGTGCAATTTAAACAATGAGCAGAGAAAAATTTATGACACTATTTTGCATGCAATATATGCAAAAGAGGGTGGCATTTTTTTTGTTCATGGAAGCGGTGGTTGTGGAAAAACTTTTTTATGGAAAACCATCATTTATCGGTTAAGGTCTGAACGTAAGATTGTGCTTCCGGTGGCATCTTCAGGGATTGCAGCAGTATTATTACCCGGGGGAAGAACAGCTCATTCAAGGTTTCATATACCTTTAATACTTGATTCCACCTCTACAGCAGGCATAAAACATGGCACAAAAATTGCCGAACTCATCCAAAACACGAGTTTAATAATTTGGGACGAAGCGCCCATGCAACATCGACACGCTTTTGAAGCTGTTGATCGTTCATTGCGAGATATCATGTCGGAAGTTGATGAGAAAAATTCAAGGAAACCATTTGGTGGAATAACGGTACTTCTTGGTGGAGACTTTCGACAGAATTTACCAGTAATAAATAAAGGATCAAGGGCTGATATTGTGAATTCATTGTTGAATAGATCTGGACTTTGGGAATATTGTCATATATTTTCTCTTCATAAGAACATGCGTCTCCATTCAGGAAATTCAGTTGCCGAAAATAAGGTCATTGATGAATTTAGCAAGTGGGTTTTAAGGGTCGGTGATGGAAAAGAAGCACATGAATGTGAAGACAATGGCGAACACTGTAATGCAATTCATATTCCGGATGAATATGTTCTGCACACGGCTGGTGATAAAATTGAGGCAATTATCAATGCTACATATCCGGATTTGATGATTAATTTTTCGAATCCACAATATTTAAAAGATAGAGCGATTCTCTCTCCAACAAATGCTGCTGTTGATGATATCAACAAACGAGTACTTCAGAGAATTCCTGGTAAGTTATACACGTACTTGAGCATCGATAGCATAGATGATGGACCAGCAGATGAAAACGATCTTGAATCATCCTTTCCTGTAGAGTATTTGAATTCTATAAACATTTCAGGCCTTCCCAAACATGAATTGGCCTTGAAAGAGGGTATTGTGGTTATGCTAATAAGAAATTTAAATCAAATTGTTGGTCTATGCAACGGCACTCGGATGATCATAAGAAAGTGTATGAAAAATACACTTCTTTGTGAAATTATTTCAGGAGGTCATGTTGGTTCGATGCACCTTATTCCAAGAATAGAGATGGCACCGACAGATACAAAATTTCCATTCAATTTTACTCGAAGACAGTTTCCTGTACAGATCTGTTATGCAATGACCATCAACAAAAGTCAGGGACAATCATTGGAGAATGTTGGGTTGTACCTTCCGAATTCTGTTTTCTCACATGGACAACTATATGTTGCTATCTCAAGGGTCACTTCTCCTCAAGGTCTACGTATTCTTATTGAGAAAGATAGTGGAGAAACATCGTCTACTACTCATAACATTGTGTATGAAGAAGTTTTTTATAATCTCCAAGGTAATATCTATTCAAGTAAACACTTTTCGGGTTGCTTGAATCAACTTTTCGAAATAGTTACTATTTCTCAATTTTAAAAAGTTGTTCAATCAGTTTTCTAATTTTCTCTCTGTCATATATGATATCCGATCATTCTGCCATGTTTTGTATTTGAGCTTAAGTTTAAAATTTTACTTTTGTCTTCAAAGTTTTTTGTTTTAGGATTTATTTTTCATAACTTTTGTTTGTTGTTTTCATGCAGAATAATGCTCATCTCTATAATCAAAATAATCAAGTTGGATACTTCTCAGCTAAATTTGTGCAGGTTTGTCCAGACTCACTGTGTTTTATATTCATGTATCATGTGTGCACCTCTTCCTGTACCTCATGGCTTCTGTTCCTCTATTAAGTTTTTTGATGATTTCACTTAATTCTCTTAAAGTTCTCTTAACAATATTTTCATCAGGTGGGTAATTAGTTTCTTGGACCTCTTTTCCTTTGATTATATATATACAAATTGTATATTCCATCAACATGCTGCCATTATCTTATATCTACCTAGAGTTTCTTTAACTTTAAACATTTATTTGTTAATTATATAAACTACACCCATAGTTGCTTTTCTTCCATTATACATGAATTCTCAATTTTCTCAACTTGCAACATTAATTTAACTTACACTATCATAAGCCCTACAAAAACGACAACACTTATTTAGGTACTTCTCTTGCACAGCTTCAGCTTTTGTATGTTTTTTTATTTTAGACTATAGACTAAAGTATAAAGCAGTGGAAAGGTTTTTCAATTAAAAGATAAGATAATTACATATAGAAGGCAAGATGTACTTGATTAGAGACTTACATTAGAGTGTTAATTGTGGAGTCTGATAAGAGAACTCTTTCACATCACATTGAAAATAATTTGACTGTCAGGAAAATTATATAATTGACTCTAAAGTTTTTTAAGGATTATGTGTTAATGTTAGTAATATAATAAAGATTTTGGTTTAAAGAGGACATTTGTAAATATATTTATTTTAATACGTTAGAAGTGTAAGTTTATTTTAATACGTTAGAAGTGGAAGTATTCCAGTTATTTGCATGTGTACCACAAAAACACTACTCCAACCCTCATCTCACAAGACTAATTTCATTTTTTTTTTGCACAAAGAAAGCGACCCCAAATCACAGAATGCTTGCACATATCTCCAACAATTTACTTAGTAGAACATATTTACTTGCAGGAGGCATTTGTAACAGTGAGAGTGGCTTCAAAAAGGGTTCCAGGCATTTGTCCCTTTCATGTGCAATTGATTAATGGCTAAAATACACTAGAGGTAAAAAACATAAGTACTCTTACATCTTAGCTGATCTTCAAATTTCAGCATACAACTTGCAAGTGATAATTGCCTTAATTTCAAATTGAATAAAACATTATCAAGTTATCATGATCTTAGAATTGAAACTATTTTCAGTGGCTTAAATCTTCTCCTACCTCTGAATTATGTACCATATGTATATATTTTCTTTTATTGGAAATATGACCAATACCTAAATAAGTAAGGTATAACAGTTCAGGTTGATTGTCCGGACTTAGCAACCAAGTGGTTTAGCCGTTAGTTCTTTATTTTCTTTGTGTCTCAGATTCTTAATTTATTTGTTCTATATTACATAAGTACAAAATAAGTAAAAAATAACATAAATGTCATACTCTTTCCTATTTAAATAATATATATCTCATAGCAATTTTTAAAGTTTTATAGCCTATTTACATTTATATATATAGATTAAATAGTGAGGAACTATTTATAAATTAATTTGATTTATATGAAAGTGTTTTTAATTGATTAAAATGAATTACATTTTTCTTTTTCAATAAAATTTGAAAAGTGGGAATATTGATTTTTCTGGAAAATAAAAAAATAGTAAACTGCATATATATTTATTTCAAAATAGTGCAATTTCATTTAATTTATAAGTGTATATTAATAAAATTTGGTTCATTTGAGAAATTTTATTTTATGAAAGTCTGAAAATTTTAAAATAAATAATTGAAAGTTATTATATTTACTATCAATAATTATGTGTAACTACTTTTATTAATTTAAAATATCAAAAATCTCTTTTCTTGGGCAAGAAATAACTTATCGCAACTCAAACAAATCTGGCATAGAAATGACAAAACAAAGAACTAAAATTAATATAATTAATAAAGACCATGTATATCATTTAATGTTGCCACCTAAAACCAACTACATTTCGAGAAATATATAGATCTTTTGAACTTGCAAACTGTTCACCTCCTTGGTATAATAGTATTTTAATTTTTTACTTTCTCCATCCTCCCGCCAACATGTAAATTAAATTTGTGGGATATTTTGAAATATTCTTTTTACCTTGAAAACTGTTTATCTTCCCAGTTTCCACGAACGAACACGAAAAATCTAGAATATATTAGACTGTTCGACTGTGTCTATATATATATTAAACCTCATTTGTGTTTCATACAGACACTAATTAATCAACTTCTAACCAGCAACGAAGCGATGATGTACGATCATCTAGCTACTTTAAATAAATCAAAAACAACCTGGCGTATTAAAGTTAGAGTGATGCAAATGTGGCCTACTCAAAGCGCTGCTAACAAAGATTTAAGTGGATTTAATCTTATACTCTGTGATGAAGATGCAAGTATCTATACTATAAATCTTAAATATGTATTTGATATGTGTACATGGAGAGATTATATTTGTGAGCTCTTATTCTTCTTCTTTTTTTCCTCAGGAATATCTTATTCATGTTTTTCTTTATCCCGATCAATGGAGGAAAATCAAAGAAACTATAAAGGAGGGAAGTATATATATTATTTCAAATTTTAGTGTTAAGGAAGCCTATGGTAAACTAAAGCCAGTATTTTCCAAATATAGTATAAGTTTTTCTGACTTCACAAATGTCACAGAGGTTGATGAAGATGATTATATGATTCCAATGTATAAGTTTCAATTTGTTGATTTAGAAGATCTGGATCAATATGTAAAAGAAACACCAAAAGATGAAAAAGAAGAGTTGCCTGAATTTGCTGTTGGTATGTTTATTATAAAACCAAATTAATATTTAGTATTGAAGCCAAATTTTTGTGTCTTTTGTTTTATATTGCCATTTAAATATATACACGTTTATTCATTAAGTTTGTTGCATAAATTTTTTAATTTGATCAGATGTGATAGGAGCAGTTGAAGAGATGGAACCTGTGAAAAAAACATCAACAAAAATTGGGTTAAGAGATGTATTCATATTCAAGGTCACAATGGGAGGTAATTGCACAAGTGCTATTTTATGGTCATCATTTTACTATGAAAACATATTTTATGTTCATCTCTTTTGTAGGATTTCGCATAGAGTAACTGTGTGGTGTGTGGGGTGATGATGGCATTAATCTGAGGAAAAAATTTGAAAAAGAAGAGATGGAGCCTATTATAATCATAATCACAAATACAAAATTATTTAAATCAAATAGTAAGTGCTATAATTTTAATCAAATATCTCACTTTCTTGATATTTATTGAATTAGTTGCATATTAGTAATTATAAATACATAGTTTAACGTGCTTATTATTTTTATAGATTATATTTATATTGGCACACTTCCATCCACAAAGATCTACATTAATCTGGATGATGATGCTGTGATTACAATGAGGGCTCGGTATTGTATAATTTACTAGATGAAATTTTCTTTCATAGATTACATACTTCAGTTTTTTTATTAGTTGAATGTGGTATTGTAAAGATTGGAAGAATTAGGTAATGTTGACCATTAAAAGAATGAACGAAATCACTGACAAAGCATATATCAAGGTAATATTTTGATTTTTTTATTTTATTTTACACATTTGCAAAAAATGTTACTCTCCAAAAATTAAACAAACTACAAGCAATTTATGATAACTACTTATAATTATTTGTGTACAGAAAGAAATTCTTTGTAGAATTCACGTGAACAGAATAGAAGATGGAGACTCTTGGTGGTATAGGGGTTGCAGTGTATGTGACAATGAAGTAACAAAAATAGACGGAAAAATTAAATGTTCCAAATGTCCAAGAGTACTGCCGATAGTACAAAAAATGTATATTTTTACTCGGCATACATGTATATTATTGGGTACCAATAAAAAAACATAATAATTTATAATTTATGTCATATTATCTTCGAAAATTCTAATTAGTTATATAATTAGAATTAGTTGTATTAAGTTAAAATGTTAAAAGACTTATAGTCAATAAAATTGGACTAACCTTTGCTTTTAAAGCTTTCCAAATAAAATTTGACTTAGTATTTTTCAAATATTCCAACAGATATAGGGTGCGCATACTAGCTGAAGATCATACCGAAGCTTGCAATATCGTGCTTCTTGACAAAGCCATGAGAAGAATTCTTGGCATTACTACCCCAAAATTGATTGCAGAATCAAGTAAGGGTAAAAATGAGTGTTCCCACTTCCTGGATAAAATTAATAATATTGTGGGAAAGGAGTACACGTTGAACATTGAGATGAATGAAGATAATATCCTAAATGGCAGTTGTATATATTATGCTACTGATATATGTGATTTTAAATTTACAACTGAAGTCTCCAATTCAGACATTTCTGAATGTCCATCCATCGGCTTTACTCAGGTAAGTTATTCATAAAATAATTACATGAATTTGCACTCATCACTTATTATTAAAATTACATTTTAACTTGATTTCATAAATGATAGACTTTTGAGGCAGCACCTTTTGCTACCACTCCTGGAACTGGAAAATCGTCAAACAAAACTAGGTTGATCTCTTATAAAGATGATGGTGAATTTGATGAGGTTAAAACACAGCTGAACAAAAAGATTAAGCAAGAAAAGGAGGTAATGAAATTGTATTTTTAACCATTTGTATGTGTGTATATGGTGAAAATTGATTATTTTTGTTAGTAATCTTGAAATCTTCCATTAGATAATAATGATTGTTAGTTTTATATTTGCAGGTTTAGTTTGTTGATACACGGATTAAGAAAAAGATGATGTAGTTACTTTTTGCTTTTGATACTTGATGGTATTGTTTCACTGAATGTATCAAGAGTAGTGATCAAGAAAGACAATCAAGAAATGGTGATCACGAGATAGATGATGATATTATTTTTTGCTTTTGATACTGGCTGGCACTGTTTCATTTTGAATGTATTAAGAGTAGCGTTTTGAATGTATTAAGAATCACATTGAGTACTATTTACATTCACTGAACATGTGCACTAATGCTACTTCAAATTTATTTAATTAAGAGTATTTAAGTTATATTCCTCAATTTAACTATTTTGTTGATAACCTAATTTTATAGAAAAGGCCTTGAAAGGAAAACATATCACAAACCAACCAAGGCCAATACATCCAGATAGCTAGAGACTGAAACTAAGACCTTCCTGAAATTATTTATAACAACTCCTTCAGGAATAGCAACTAGAACTACTAACTAAATAAACAGTGCCAGACAACTAATCTAACTGGATTTAAACTAAAACGATTTAATTGGATTTAAACTAAAACGATTTAATCAATATCCTCAAGCCGAGGGCCAACAGCGAAGAGGACACCATCAAGTCCAGAACCACCTTGGATGACCTCCTCCAAGATTCCACCTTCTTCCTGAACACGAGCATTAACAGACGCGTCCACTAATCTAATGTCAATTTTTTTTTCTATTTATTATTTATATTATTATATTATACACCGTAGGTACATGTTATTGTTGTACAAATTTTTAAAGAGTGTGTGTAACACGCTTGTTCTACTTTAATTTTACAATGAAAAAATCGAAATTCTAAAATCCCCGGTTTTTCTCGAATAACATTCCTTCCCTCAATTATGACTTTGACTTCGTGTGTTGTGTTTAACTGATAACTTATAATTATTACTAGAAATAACAATTAAAATAATATCATTAAAACGTGAATTAAATTTGAAAAATATGAATCGAGCAATGTAAAACATGCAAATCAAACTTAATTATATTTGATGTAAAAATCTTAAACATAATTTTTTTTATTAGATAGACGGAGTATTTTTTTTTCATTAATAAGGATAATACATTATTATATAATTTTAAAAATATTAAAGAATTTTTTTTAATAAAATTATATTGAAAATTAGATGACCAAATTACTAATCACCGACAAAATTTTAAATATTCCGTATTTAATATAAAAGTATAGATATAATTATATAGATAGATAGATGCGCTAAGAAACTAGAGTTTTCAAAATTATAGTTAGGATAGAATACACGATTTTTTAGTTTTTTTATAATTTTTATTGGTAAAAGAAAATGTTTTAGTAAATTATATTCAATATCGAAATAAGATATTACAAAAAGAACCGGTTCAACTAATTCTGGTATGAGATATGTGTTTTGTTCATTTCAAACCCACCATTGGTATTTGGTTGACCTTTTTTATAATCTATACTCATACCTTAAACCCAACAGGAATCAAATTTGATATCACAGGTGAGGTGGGTTTGAACGAGGGGTATGAAGTATCAAATTAAAATTTATTATTTCATTTTTATTTATAAAGTTAAATAAATCTTAAAAACACATTTCTTAAATATGTTATTTTTTAATTTGAAATAAATTATTCTTATTTTTATTTACTATTAATAAGTATATTTTTTTTAAATAATAATAAGTTAATATTTAATTGTTTAAATTATAATTTGTCAATTACTTATATTTATTTATATTTTTAAAATTGTATAATAACAAAAATTATACTCAATATATACTATATATATATATATACTTACAGACAATATAATAACAAAAAAATTGTTATTAATTTTATTAAAGTATAAATTAAATAATAATTATTATATATAAAAATCACAACTATCTATATATATTATAATGCCAGGAGATCGAAAAGTTCTTAGAATCGTTTAACATATTTTTCTTGAATTGTCATTTTTTTTATTTTTTTTATT
>PHNY01019673.1:470-27731 GCA_003724115.2 Anethum foeniculum | reverse complement strand
AAATACTTGGTATTAATAGCATCATTAAGACCTTCAGCCAAATCATCTTGTTCATCTCTTTGATCCCCTTCTTGAGTATTAAAGATCACATCATCTTCTATGTCATCAATTTGCTCACCATAATGATACCATATCTTGTAAGTACTTAAAAAGCCATGTGTGAGCAAGTGTAGTTTTATCACATTAAGGGCTTGTAATTGCTTATTTATACGTCTACAACACGGACATAAAACCATGCCTTTGGAATTTACAAGCTGCTCTACAACCCTTATAAAATTAGATACTCCATTTGCATATTCTACCGACAACTTATTTGGTATATTTATCCATGAACGATCCATGTTCTTCCCGATGAAATTTGAACTTATTGGAAAAACTTATTAAATAACTATGCTAACATACAACGTGCTCATCATATTCAATTAGAAAGGCAATCTACATGTTACCACTTACTTATATGGTGTTTTAGTATTGCTATAGGTAATAAATCTCATGTAAGTACAATATGCACTTCCTATTAAGGCAATATACAACTATATCATATTTAGTCAATAAGGAGTTATACATATTAGAACTTACCAAAGCACCAAGGATCCACTATATGTTTTTACCACCTAAAGAACAAATAATCAATGGACCAATAATCATGTTTGTATGCATGTAGCCATAAATTATTAAAAAGGTAATAGTTTGCAAATATATCATCCTAAACAAACGGAGATCCAAGCCTTGAGTTAATTTCAAATTTAAGTTGCCTCACATACAAGATTTTAACCCCCTAAGTGCTTAAAAATACTGTGTTCTCACAATCATGGTCCATGTTTTTTTATAACCTATAGTGAGAAATGTTTGACAATTCTTGGATTTTATTCACTTATTCTAGTGCTATATTTTGTTGAATTTGGCTCAAGAGTAGAACAAGAAAATTTGTTTCTTAAGAGCATAATGATTTTATCATCAACATTCTTCATAAAATATACTAGATGCAGTAAGAATACCAATAGGGATAGTTTGATTTCTTCCCGGTCTCATTTCTATAAATCTTACAGAGTATGAAACAAATGTACATTTAGTCACATAACTCATAAGCAGGGAATGGACACATATCCTAACAAATGAAAAGAAAGTTAGATGAACATGTGAGCTAATTGTACCATTTTAACCAATTATTACTCTCCAAAACTAGTTAATCCCAGGAAAGTGAAACATACATAATTAGGAGGAAACATACATATAGGAGGTATATCATTTCTTCACAAAAAATTTCTAAAAACATTCCAAAAATTTGGGATTCAAGGTTTTAGAATTAAAATTAGTAATTACCCATTAACTAGAAAATATCTACCTGTGAAAATTAGCCATAGAAAACATTAGGCTCTAATAATTTTCCATTCTAATAATTATAGAAATAAAAAATCATTAAATTCATATAAGTAAGCACCATTGAATTATATATAATTAACATTAGCAGAGCCAGGAGGTGTATACACACGCCTATATATATAGGGGAGTTCAAAACTATTTACCTATCACAATAAGAACGGATTTGGATGATCGAGGACAAAACGAATCAACCTATATCTCTTTCTCTTCGAGCAGTGTCCACTCTTATTCTCTTTGAGGATTTACGGTTCTATAAATTTTTGATACTTTAGAACGGGTTATACGACCTGAAAAATTAGAACAGGGAGATATTGTGTTTAGAAATATACAATTAGTAGTATTATTATAAAATGATGTGTCAATACTTATATTTCTCATTTTTATTTGTAATTGGATATACAAGATTATGGGTGTTGTCATAATTACACATCAGCATTAAATTTTCAAAAAATTATAGAATAGAATTATTACTATCATACATATGTAAGTAAATGTCTTTAGCTACCAATTGTAACTGTTAATTTTCAATGGTCATGTATAATATGCCATTTATCTACTAATACTTTTTACCAATATATATTAGTGAGTAAAACTAATTTTTAGCTACCAATATAAATTAGTAGGTAAATTATTGGTAGCTAAATGATAAATTTCTTGTAGTGATATTTTATAGTCCTACGAATTGAGATGTCATTGTAAGCACCAGTATGAGATTCTTAGAGAAAGACTATATAATAAAAGCATAAACTCATAAGAACACAAACAACTCTGTAGTAAATTACTTATTCTTCTTGATTCTCTTAGCTCATTATTATATTTTTACTATATACATAAAGAATCTATAATTTGAGTTGTATTCTTTAACTTGATTTGTATTGTTCAATTTGTAAGTGTTTATTTGCTGGATGGTTGGCTTAAGGGAAAACGGTTGACCGATCTAGTTGCTAGAGAAATTGTACTCGGAGTAATATAGTTCTTATAGAGCAAGAGATTATGGACAGGTTTCAGCAAGTTATTATCAGCGACTCGGAAATAGAGAGATATATTATTGTATCTTGCAATATTTCGTTGATCAATAATATATTCTCTTACCAAGTTGGTAAGGGACGAGGACGTAGACCATAGGGGATTAGGAGTCCGAGTTGATAAGGGACCAAGACATAAACCAAAGGGGATTAGGGGTTGAACCTGGCTAAAAATCTTCTGTTTATTTTATTGCTCACTTATTGTTTTTGTTTTTCATTAATTTTTTGGGCATGAAGACTCTTTATAATAACAGTCACCTAAGGTTTGGAATTTGTAAAAAGTAAGGGTAGATAGCCATAACACATATTCACTCCCCTCCACATGTGCATTTTCGGAACCTCAAGATAATACACAACTAAACAACAGTATCACACTGGTGCCACCTTGTAGTTGTATAGGAGGGTTATTAGACAACATGACATACTCATGTTTTTAGGAGATTCTTTTGAATGTTGCATATAATTATATAATTATCTATATCTGATAATATGAAATTGATATCTCGATTTCTTGGCTGCTGTCAAAGATGATTGTTATTCAATGAAAATGCTAGTACAAGAATATAAAGAAACATACAACTGAAGAAGCTAAAAACTAGGACTACTTGACAACTACTTCTCCTAACTAAACTCCACTTCTAGCTTATTTGGAAACCACCTAATAGGACTCCTTAAAATCTGCATGACTGAGTCGTGCATATAAGACACAAAACAAAACAATGTTATTTACTAAAAACATACGTTTGAGATTAAATTCCAACATATCCCCCCTTAATCTCAAACATGTTCCACCAGTTCCTTGACTCCCAATAGGCTGCGTATTTTCTCAAATTTGATGGTTGCCATAGCCTTTGTTAGACCGTCTACACGTTGCCTTTCGCTACTGACATGCTTCACGATGATTTCCCCGCGCTCCACACATTCTCGAATGAAATGAAACTGAATATCAATGTGTTTACTTCTCCCATGAAACACTGGATTCTTGGACAGGTCAATTCCTAATTTATTGTCGATGAACAATGTAACTGGTCCTATGGCTTCACCTGTGATCTGTTTCAGCATGTTTCTCACTCAAATACTTTGGCAAGCAGCAATTATTGCTGCCATAATTTCAGCTTCACACGAGGATAAGGCCACTACTCTTTGCTTTTGGGACACCCAAGAGATAATCTTTCATTCAGATAATAAACCACTCCACCAGTTCTCCTTCTGTCGTCTATTGTTCCACCCATGTCACTGTCTGAGAAGCCTGTGACCATGTTGTTTCCAATGCTCTGTGTATAAATCAATCCATACTGCAACGTTCCTTTTACATACCGTAAAATTCTCTTAATTGCATTAAGGTGAAGTGTTGTAGGGCGTTCCATGTAACGGCTCACTATACCAACAGAGAATGCTATGTCAGGACATGTATTGACCAAATAGCGTAAACCACCAACCATACTTTTGTACAATGTGACATCCACAGCTCGTCCGCCTTCATCTTTTGAGATCATCTCCTTAGGATCCATTGGATACTTTGTTTGATTGTACTATTTCATACCAGCTCTGTCAAGTAACTTTGCTGCATATCCAGACTATTTCAGCTCAATGCACCCAGCTTCTTGTTTCACCTCTATTCCGAGATAATAGCTAAGCTTACCAAGATCTGTCATTTCGAATTTGTTTCCCATTTGTTGCTTGAATTCTTCGATCTTTTGAACACTTTCTCCAGTGATTAGAATGTCATCTACGTACACTGCAATGATCAAACAATCATTTCCCTTTCCTCTTATGTAGACTGCATTCTCGTAAGGACAACGACTAAAACTCAAGCTTTCCAAAGTCTGATAAAGTTTGGCATACCAGGCATGCGGTGCCTGACGTAAACCATACAATGCCTTCACTAATTTATAAACCATATGCTCTTGTCCAGATTTTTCATAACCCTCTGGTTGTGAGACAAAAACATCCTCTGCAATTTCGCTCTTTAAAAACACTGTCTTGACATCCAAATGATGGACCTGCCATGAGTTTTTTGCTGAGAAAGCCAATAACAACCGCACGGTTTCTAGACGTGTGACAGGTGCAAAAACCTCGTCATAGTCAATTTTGTGTTCTTGAGCATAGCCCTTGCGACAAGAAGAGCTTTGTGTTTAACAGCATTTCCAGCTGCATCCTTTTTTAGTTTAAAGATCCACTTCAAACCAATCACCTTTTGCCCAGCTGGTAATTCTGTGAGTTTCTATGTACCATTCCTTTCGATGGAGTCAATCTCTGCTTCCACAGCCCTTTTCCAACTTCGTTCCTTCGATGCTTCCTTAAAGTTAGCAGGTTCTTCAGTCCCCATCAAGTATAGTTATTCATCTAAGATCATCTCCTCCGTGTCATTGTAAACATCATTAATCAGTTGACTCCGTTTTGGCTCAATGTTGTCATTGTAGTTTTCTGGGTTCAAGCCTGAATTTTCTGCACCTTGTGATCGAGGTGTTGCTGGATCACTTTCATCATTATGAGCTGTGTGGGATTGATCCCTGATACCAGTCTCAGGTGTATTGCCTCCACCTTCTGATTCAGTAATAGTAGGAAATATCACCTAAGTTTCTATAATTTCTTCTCTGTTTTCCCAAGGCCATAATTTTTCTTCCTCAAACATCACATCTTTACTCATATACAACCTTTTCTTTTCTGGACTATACAGTCGATACCCCTTTGTACCTGATTCTCTCTCAAGGTTTATGACAGGCATGCTTTGATCATCTAGCTTCTGTGTGTGTTGGCTGGGAATTTTCATGTGTCCAAGACACCTGAAAACTCGAATGTGTGAAACATCTAGTTTCTTCTTTGAGCACGCTTCATATGGAGTGACACCTGTCATGGATCGAGTTGGAAGCTTGTTGAGAATATAAACAGCGTGTCTGATTGCGTCCCCCCATAGTATAGCTGGAAACTCCATTTCTTTTAAAAAGCGCCTTGCCATTTCCATTACTGTTCTGTTCCTTCGCTCCACCATGCCATTTTGCTGAGGCGTGTATGGAGTTGTGTAATGTCTGACTATTCCAGCTTCTTCACAGTAATTATTGAATTCACTTGACATAAACACACCTCCTCTGTTTGTTCTCAATACTTTAACCTTACGATCAGTTCCATTTTCAACCAATGCTCTGAAGTTTTTGAAAGCCCCAAACGCCTCACAAGCAGCAGCAGCAGAAAATACTTGTTTCCAGAGCCTGTTTCAGGTGTTATAGGGCCACACAAGTCTGCATGAACAAGCTCTAATATCTGCTTTGCACTGAAGGTTGATTGTTTTGGTGCATGTTTTCTCTTCTATTTTGCTACTAAACAGCCGGTGTTTAATTTTAACCTTGAGTTCAACTCTTCTAAACTAAATAATCAAAAAAATGGCATAACATGAAAGTTTTAAAATGATAGACAATATAAAATTCAAGCACTACTATAAACCAAAAGACAGGGTATCATGAAAGTAGTATTTCTTGAATGCAAAGAGATGCATAATACTAAAATAATAATTAAATTACATATAAGAATGTCAAGATGCACATATTATTTCATGGGTTAGGTTCTAGGGAGAACACCTTAATGGAAAAAACTCTTGAGAACACTTCTCATTTTTTTAAATTTATTGAATTTGCCATCAAAAATATATGTGTTATGTAAATTAAAACATACCAATGAGAATAATATGCATTTAGCAAAAAAATTATGAAAAAATATTTACAGTACACTTACATGTTATTTACAAACATAACATAGTTGTACGTTAATGAAATCATATATTGTTAATTAAAATTTTGAAGTGTGATGTAAACAAAAACTTAATTATTAACATTTTTTGTGTAACTGAAGGAAAAATTATGAAAAAATATTTGCAGAACACATAAATATAATGTACACAACATACTAGTTTTCCGGGGAACTGGTCCTCATTTGAGCCTTATCCATTATTTCATATGTTTATAATTTGACGCCCATTGGTTTTAAAAATTATTTTAAACAACAATAACTAATAAAATGTATCAAAAAGTAATACATATACACAAAAAAAATATTTCTACACCTATTATTTAACTAAATTAAAAATATTAAAAAATTTAATATTAAAATAATTAAAAAGTAAGACATTAAGATCATTGATAGTTTTTCTTCATGGAGGATGTTGTAGATTATTCTAGTCATTTCTCTATCGTTCCATATATATTCATAAAAAATCCCTCCTCATGCTATATTATTATTCCTTTCTTCCCCAATTTTTCTGTCCTTTCCCTAGGTGACTCTATAGTTTACTTCTATAGCCTTCTTGTTTGTTTTGGGAGGCCTCTCTGTTTTGTGTGTTATGAGATCTGTAAAAGATAAGATTTTCAAGGATAGAAATATGCTCAAAATAATAAATCCACAGCTTATTCCACTTCCGGTTATAGATCTGCCTTCATTTCTCTCCTTTTCCATATGTGGTTGCCATCCCTTTCTTCATGGTCTTCTCCAATTTGCCAATCTCATTCTAAGGTAGTTGAACAATTTAGATTAACGCTCTTTTTGGTGTTGTCTTTGTGTCCGGTTCAGATCTGAAATTTTTGATGATTTCACTTTAAAACCTTTTTTGATCCTCCTTTAGATATTGATGATTCTTGTTAAAATTTTAGTGGATTGGTATGAATAATTTAGTTGTTCCCTTGTTTGTATTGGCCACAACAGTATAATTTAATTTTTTGTTAAATTTATTTTATTTGGGTTATTCTATAAGTGTTGGGGGTATGCCAGGGTGGTGATGGTTTTGTTAATTTTGAATTTAATATGTGATTTGATTTATATTTGTAGTAAACAATGAAGAAACTGTTCCATTAATTTTTTATGCAAGGATAAAATCTTTGGATGGATATCAAAGGAAACTATAGGCAAGCCTACAGTGGTTGGCCTTTGAGAATGAATGTTTATGCTTGATCAGTTTTCCTTGCTTTTGATATGATTGCAAATTTTTTAGTGATTATTATTCCCTGAATTTCAAAATACATGTTCATTTTTAAAAAATCACATATATTAAGAAAATGTGGAAGTTGTTAAATTAATTGCATCTGTTGACTACAATATCTGGAGTAATATTGTTCTTGCAAAAATAAATAGGAGATATGTGAAGTAGAGTTTATTTTGGATATACAAATTTGTATTGGAAGTTGAAGTGGACAACTAAATTGAAACAAATTTTTCTTTTAAAAATGGATATGTATTTTAAAAGGAGTGAATATTTTCATGATTATATAGAAAAGCTAATGCAGAAATGTATTTATTTGTTTTAGTCTTTAGCAAACTGGAAGCCTTGTGTATCCCTTGAACATATATGCCAATAAAATTTGATAAATTGGCCAGTGATGTATGAGTAATTGGTTCCATGAGTCAGCTAAGCTTGTCATCGGTCATGAATAACTTAGATTTATTAATAATGGTGGAAAAAAAAATTAAAGTTATTTTTAAAATGTAAAATATTTATATTTGATAATTGTTTATAAAATTTTATCCATTCAAAGGCTTTTTAAATATATTTACTTTTATATATTTTCATATGTCCTTTTAAGTTAATGTACAATGAAAATAGATGGTTAATATTAATTTATTTACTATAATTAATTACCTTTATTTAATTAAAAATGAATCAAAGCATAATTGAAATTACTATAATAAAGCATGAAATTAGTAACAAACAAATTTGAAATCATCCAAATTGCTACGGGTTTAAGAAAATAGTATAACAACTCATTTATTTTCTTAGTAATACATCTTTACTCGTTTGTTAGTATCGAATTCATATTTTTAAATCATTAGAAAAACTAAATACATGATTGATTTTTTAATATTCTCTAAGTTAAGAATATCTTCATTCATAAAAGAAACTTAATAGCATTTATATTAGATAAAATTGTCAAAACTCGCTAACCATCTACCAATAACATATTACATAACAAATTATGCTAGATGTTTTCACATATCATTTGTCATTAAAGTGAAACTAATTACATGGATAAGGATAGAAAATGATTAATTAGGTATACAATTATGTTATGAAGAATTTAATTAATCATGAAAAAAAACTTTATATTGAAAGTTGTTTATAAATATAAAACACTACGAAGACTTATTGCAAAAAATTGGCCTGAAGCCTGTTGCAATACATATGAAATTTTGGCCCATCACAAAGGCCATTTTGATGTTACTGTGCTCAAAAAGTGTAGCTAGCAACACATAGATACATGTTACTATACTATGAATGATTTTAAAAAAATTAAATCCAAAATTAAATTTATCTATAAAACTAATTGATTTGAATAAAATAAATAGTAAACTATTGTATTTGATTTTAAAATTAATATATTTTACTTAATTAATATATCAATTAATTTTGATTGAAATCACTTAAAATATTTGTTTATAGAAAATGACATCTTTAATATTTTTAAATTTTATAAATTAACTATAGTAATAAGTTAATTATAATTATAATAAGCAATTAAAAAATATAATAAAATTTGTAAAATTGAAAAAATGCAAATTGATTGGTATGGGATGGGGTGCTGAAACAATTGGATTGGGCCGCTAATATTTTGGTTAGGAGGCTAACAGTTCGAAAGAGTGGGAATTGAAAGCTTCAGACAAAATCAGAGTGGGAAATTCATTGGAGGAAATTACTTTCTAGTATTTCAATCTTGCTCTCACTCTCGTTAGAGCGGGAATATTAAGGAAAATCAAATTAGGGTTCAAGGAGCAATGAGTTGGGTTGGGTTTAAGCATCAAAATTGAAGAGATTAAAGGGTTAGTTCACTCTATCTCTCTGTAACACCCCAGTCCCACATCAATAAGAATTGGGACTTCTGTTCAGTTTATAAGGTAAAAGTACTACTACTATGTGCACCAACAAATCATGATCTTTTGGGGGGCCTGTGGTGGCTTGTTGTTTACCCAAGTTGGCTGCATTTGGGCCAGTAGGCTTCGACTTATTTCGGACTTGAAATAGGGATTTGACCCGATTTTCGAAAAAAGGCCCGGGATTTGACCCAGGTTTTCATATATGGTATTAGAGTCGATTCTCGAAAGCTTGATGCGTCAAGTTGCCGGAGGTGGGAACACGAAGGCTGGTGGTATTATCCCACAATGGCAAGAGGTCTGGAGGTGGGGACACGAAGCCAGCCGGTATTATCCCACATTGGCTAGAGAGGAACGATCCGAACCTATGGGCTGTCTGTTCAGGCTTGACGATGACGTCAAGAGTTTAAGTGGGGGAGTTTGTAACACCCCAGTCCCATATCGATAAGAATTGGGACTTCTGTTCAGTTTATATGGTAAAAGTACTACTATGTGCACCAACAAATCATGATCTTTTGGGGGCCTGTGGTGGGCTTGTTGTTCACCCAAGTTTGCTGCATTTGGGCTAGTAGAATTCGACTTATTTCAGACTCTAAATCAGGATTTGACCCGATTTTCGAAGAAAGGCTCGGGATTTGACCCGGGTTGTCGCACTCTCTCAGTCTATCTCTCCTCACTTCTCTCTCCCTCCCTTTAGCTCTAACTCTTTCCTCTCTCTTTCTCCGTCCTTCCCTTTCCTCTCTGGCTCTATCTCTCTTACAGTATCGATCGATTTATTATATATTTTCACTACAAGAAATTTGCAATCACACAACACTTATAACACAATCGGACAAAAATATCGTTGCTCAAAATTAATAGACAACTGTGAATTTCTTTTTCTCGAAAAACTGTTGTTTGAATTTCTCTATAACAACGGTTATAACAATTTTTCGAAAGTCTTGTCTATTTGGTGTCCGCTTGTCGAGTCAGACAATTCGCAATGTTGTTTTTACTCTTTAACACAAAGCTAAAAATCATTATTACAACGCTAATTTTGAGGGGCTTGAGACAACGGTTTTGGGCTAATTTGAAAATACCATTGTTAACAAGCATACATATAGACAATTGTTTATGGAGTCTGTTGTGTAAAGGAGTCAACGGAGAAGTATCAAACAATAGTTTTACAATTTTGACAGAAAAACTATTGTCACTTTACAATAAATCGTGGCACCACATGATTGGTGAAAAATATTTCACTTGTATTGCTGAGTTGGCGAAATGGGAGCCATTGATTTATTTCACTTGGATTGCTTAGTTGGCAAAATCAGAGCCATCGATTGTGTGAGTGTATTACACAATGGTATTTTGCATAAACCGTTGTATAACATCTAATACTCAAATATGATCCTGAATAGTCATTTTACTTGGTTTAAATGATTTTTTAACTATCCAACCGTACGGATGTAAAGATATATCAATTTTAGTCATACAAAAAAAAAATAAAAAAAAATCAAATTCATCTCGCTTGACAAAATAGAAAATTCTAGTAAAACTACCACTCCCTAACACGAGATCCAATCTCGATTCACAAGATAATTTTATTAAATAATTTTTTCGACAATTCAACCATACATATGTTAAGATATATCGATTTTAGTCAAATAAAAAAAATTAAAAAATATAATTTCAAATTCATCTTTTATGACAGGAATAGAAAAGTCTAGTAAAAGTACCACTCCCTAACACTTGATTCGATCCCGATTAACAAGATAAACTTTTAGATAATTTTTTCGATGATCCAACTGTACAGATGTTTATATATAAATCAATTTTTATCATACAAAAAAATTGTTAAAAAAATTCAAATTCATCTTGCATGACGGGGTTAGAAAATCTAGTAAAATTACTACTCCCGAACATGAGATTTGTTCCTATTTGACAAAATAGGATTTTTAAATGATTTTTTCGACGATCTAATCGGTCAGATATTAAGTTATATCAATTTTAGTCACACAAAAAAATACAAAAAAAATATTTTAATTAGTCTTGCATGACAGGAATAGAAAAATCTAGTAAAAGTACCACTCCCTAACACGAGATTCATCCCCCAAATAAGAAGATAATTTTTTAAATGATTTTTTCGATGGTCCAACTGTACGTTTGTTAAGATATATCGATTTTAGCCATGTAAAAATTTATAAAATATTTCCAATTAATCTTGTATGACATGAAATGAAAAATCTAGTAAAACAACCAATCCCTAACACGTGATTCAATCCCGATTAACAAGATAATTTTTTTAAATAAATTTTTTGACGATCCAACCATACGGGTGTGTTCGCGTATATATGTGTGTGTGTGTGTGTCAGACAAAAAAATTATCAAAAAATTCCAAATTCATCTTGCTTGATAGGATTAGAAAATTTAGTAAAAGCACTACTCTAAAACATGATTTGTTCTCTATTAACAAGATAAATTTTTGAAATGATTTATTCAACAATATAACCATACGGAGGTTAAGTTATATTGATTCTAGTCATACAAAAAAAATATAAAAAACTTTCAAATTTATGTTGCATGATAAGAATAGAAAAATCTAGTAAAACTACCCTTCCATAACATGAGATTCAATCCTAATTAACAAGATAATTTTTTAAATAATTTTTTCGATGATCCAACCATACGGATGTTAAGGGATATTGATTTTATTCATATAAAGGATTTATTAAAAAATTTCAAATTCATCTTGTATGATAGGATTAGAAAAATCTGATAAAAATACTACTGCCAAACATAAGATTTGTTCCCAATTAACAAGATAAATTTTTTAAATTATATTTTTGACGATCCAACCATACAGATTTTAGTCATACGAAAAAAATTTAGAAAAATTTCAAATTCATTTTACATGACGGGAATAGAAAAATCTAGTAAAAGTACAAATCTGTAACACGAGATACAATCGTGATTAATAAGATAAATTTTTTAAATAAATTTTTTGATGATCCAACATTATGGATGTTAAGATATAACTATTTTAATCATATAAAAAATTATAAAAAAATTTCAAATTCAACTTCTATGACATGGATAGAAAAATCTGGTAAAAGTACCACCCCCTAACACGTGATTCGATCCCGATTAACAAGATAAATTTTTTAAATGATATTTTTTGACGGTCCAACCGTATGGATGTTAAGATATATAGATTTTAGTCATATAAAAAATAAAAATAAAATTTCAAATTCATCTTGTATGACAGAATTAGAAAAATCTAGTAAAAGTACCACTCTGTAACAAGAGATTCATCTTCATATATATCGACTATTGTCATACAAAAAAATATAAAAAATTTCAAATTTATCTTGCGTGAATTTATAAGAAAAATCCTAGTAAAAGTACTACTCTACTAAACGAGACTCTTTCCTAATTAGCTTTACAAAAATTTAAAATGATTGTTTGGATGATCAAACCATATGGTTGTTAAGATATATTGATTTTAGTCATGTATAAGAATAATTAAAAAGTTAAAATTAATTTTACATGACTTTATAAAAAAAATCTAGTAAAGCTACTACTTCCGTGAATAAAATTCGTTGCTCATGAATAAAATCATTTTTTTGAACTATCGATCCTCACGGATATCAAGATATAAATTTGTTATACATATATATATGTGTGTGTGTTACTAAGAAAAATTTTAATAGATTTATTACATTAATGTATTATAAAAACTAAAAATATATTAATAAATATAAATAGTTTACCCTTTTTCACCTTTTGACCCACATTTTCATTTCCCTTTACTCCAATTTTCATTGACCTCTTTTTACAAATTTCGTTTCTGCCTTATGTCTGCCCGCCTACATTAATAGAATTTTTGTTCTCTACCTTTCCCCTTTTCTCAGCACTCCTTGACTCCCTTCCCCTCAGTTCTCTCTCTCTCTCCTCACTCTTCCATCTCGGGTTTCTCACCTTAATTTATTTAAAATCACATCAATTAAGTATGTACAACATAGGGGTGTACGCGGTTCGGATCGGATCGATTTTGGGGTAAATGTCAAACCAAACCGCGAAGAGCGATTTTAGAAAATTTTCATCCGCAACCGCATTTGCAGTTGCGATTAATCGCATCAATTGCGGTTGCGAATTTGTGGTTATTGCGCTTCAACCACTTAATATAAAATATTAAGAATCACAAAAAATCAAAATATTAATAAATTTATGTCCCAGTTGCTTGATAAGTCAATATTCAAAAATAAAAAATACAAAGTGTCCGGTTAATGAGTAAAAATTAATATAAATTGCAGGACTCGTTCAAACTCCAGTGTTTGGCTATCCTATTGTTCTTAACGCTGCTAATAAAATATAATGTAATTAAGCGCAATGAGAGTTTAAGACTTGAGGGCGTAGGTAATTGAGTAATTGGACTTGAACACTGAGACTTGAAATAATGGATTAGGTTTAAGTCATAACACAACCACACAAGTAGTGTTAATTTATTAATCTTATAATATTAAATAATATAAAATTTAACAAAATAAATGTCTTTTACTTATTAGTTTATAGACTATAAAATATATTTTATTATAAATATATGTTGGGCGGTTTGCGGTTACGGTTGCGATTTTCTAAAATATAAAACCGCATCCAAACCGTAAATATGCGATTACTAAAATTTTCATCCGCAACCAACCCGTGTTTCGCGATTATCCACAAAACGCGGTTCAGTTGCGAGCCTACAATTAAGTATGTAGAGTGAAAGGCTAGGGTTTTTATGTTTTTAAACCCCAACTATCTTTCCCTATCTCGTCTATTTCTCAAATAACCACCGGTGAATTCACTTCTCAAGCATGAAAGTGAAGGAAATAGGATACTTAAAAATTGAAATTCAAAGCTCAGATGACGAGATAAAGCTTCTCTTCTTACATCCCATCACCCGATTTCTATCTTTAGATTTCAGGTCGGATCCCGGTCCTTCGGGTCACTATGCATCACCACACATATGTGATTTTCTATGTGTGTGTATATCTTCTTACAAGTATATGTATTATATGTGTGTGTTTGTATCATAAATTGTTTGCATTTTCTATACGTATTGTTCATAGTATTGTATAACCATTTATGGTGTATTTGTGCAGCACTAAGACAATATGTCCATCCTTAACATCCTTAACAGAAGTTCAAATTAATAAAATTGCTCACACTATATTAGATGATAAAGAAAGTAGTAGTCATGTGGTATTTGACTAAGTAGTTTAATATTTTTTGTGTCTTCAAGAATTCTTTGACGGATTTGTTGTTTGTTCTTGAGAGCTTTTTATTTGATTATTCAAGTTAATATCTAGTTTATATTTATGCAGTAATTGGTAGGTTATTCTCTTGCTAAATGTTCTGAAAAATTGGTATGTTACTCAATAATCTTACATAGATTTAATTTTCTAAATATGTAATAGTAGTTTAAATATAACTAACTGGACTTTGTATTTGGTAAAAACTTATAGATAAAATCGAAACGAGTGTTGATGACAGAAATGCTAGCAAAAGCGACCACCTCCTATGGTGCATTCAAGTTGTAGGGATAGAAAGAGGAGTATTTACAATGCTGCTAGTATGGCTATTGAGGGGGTTGATCACCTATGCTTCCTGACAAGATCAATATATCTTCATATATTAAATTGTATATCTTCATAGGTTTTTAAAAATCAAAAATTATGTGAATGGTGGACTCTGTATTTTCAGGTTGACCTATACATATATTGTATAAGGCTCATGTAAAGCTGCTGCAACTACATGAATAGATCATAGGTATTTGCGAAAATACTTCTTAGATTATTTTTCAGATGCTTATGATACTTGGTATATTGTATAATCAACTTTTTGATCGAGATTAACCGAGTACACTCTTCGTCAGTTCATTCTCCTAATCCAATTATATTGTAGAAGAATATGTTGGTGAATAACCAATGACCATCCCAACATTTAACAGAGCACTTTTCACTCTACAACCAAGAAAGTTGAATGAAATTCAATTTACTTGTGCATCTTAGAATTCGGAGCGTGTGATACCTTCGCCAATATGCTACTGACCATTTTAGTAAAAAAAAAATTTGAAAGCCCTTAGTATGGCTGCATTAACATGGTATAATTTTCTTTTAAATTTTATCAGTTATATTGTGATATGATGATTAGCATAACAAATGAGCTAATTTGAGTTCTCATCACTTAATTTGATTTATATAGTCTGGTCTACCTAAGGCGAAAGCCCGTTATGCACAGTGCTATATTATCAGATTTTCACGTCATGTATCATGTCAAAGGAACATGCTGGTTTGAAATCTACAAGGTCATTTTTTAGGTTAAAATTTTGAATTGTATATTAGCTGTGTTCATTTCACATATGAATGTCATCTCACATTTTGTTGCAGAACATCAACAAAATCCCTATGATCACCTGTTTGGATACTTTATTAGATTGGTTATGAACTATTTTAATTTTTTTAACATATTGAGCAATGCACTTCTTGAAAATTTGAATGAAGGGTATCAATAAAATTCTTCAAGCCTATTGAAGGAGCTTTATGGGCAATTTTAAAGTACTTGCACGGAAGAGATATAAAATCACTTTCTTCAAGTTTTCTAATATCTATTTATCCTCCGTGAGTCTTGGTTAGCAAAACATAAGTATGGTTGTTCTACATTTCATTATAAATAACTTAGTTCAAATTCCAGATTGATGGTAAATTTTTATAAATTCTTTGAAATGGTATTGTTTTATTGCATGTTGGAGTTAGTAATATGGTGAGTAATGAATATGGTGAGTTAGTTAGTTGGTGGGGAATTTTAGTTAGTCGGTGATGATGTTGGTTGTAATTGTGAATTTTAGTTCGTTGACATAGCGAATATTTGTATCAATGATGTTGGTTGCAATTATGATGACGTTTACGCGTTCCTGTAGCATTATCTAGATTAGTTTTCTTTTTTTGCGTATATAAAACCATTGTTCAGTTTATTTTTAGCCAATAACGGTATTTATAAGAACAATTATTATAAGCAATATCTTACAAATATCCAAGTATAATAGAAGTGTTGTATGTAAGAATATACGACAATGGCTTGTGAAAACTAAATGAAAGAACCATTATGCGAAACGAAGAAAGATAACAATTTAAAAAATGAAAACTCTTATTTAAAATATTTTCCAAAATGGTCCTTAAATTGATATATACATAGACCTTTGTTTTGTATAGTTTCACATAATACTTTTAGTCTAGAACATAGAAAACAATTGTGTTATATTGTTTCCAATAATGGTTCTTACTTCCATAGCCGTTGTCTCTTTTGTATCTAAACAAGTGTTCTAAAAATGTTATGTTGTCTCGTTCTAACAAAGATTTAAAAAGCGTTGTCTGAAATTTAATTAGACGAGTGCTTGATAATCAATGGAAATATTTGAGTTCAGACAACGGTAAAAAACAGTTGTAAGATCATTTTTTTCTTGTAGGGTGTGTTTGATTGAATTAATTGTGAACTTTTTTATGAATTGAGCTTGTGATTTCTGATATATAGGTGTTTTGTGAATGTATGAGTTTGGAATGTTGAAATTTAATCTGATATTAGTTATTAATATTTTTATGTATTTTCATTTTGTCTATTAATCTGAGCAGCTGATCTAGTCGTGTGTGACTGGGTCATGTATGCAGTTGAGAGTATGTAGGATCGAGTGTAGTAGTGGTAGTGGTTTAGGAGTTTTTCCTTTCCGGTACCTATTTACTAGCATGTTAGTTTGGTGGAGTCTCTTATACTGTATTGGTGTATCATAATGAAAAGTAAGTCTTGGATGTGCTAATACAAACATACAAGAGTACAGGTAGGAATTCAAGAATTAGTATCAGAGCCCAGTACAAAGGTGAATGCCAAAGTATATGCCAAAGATGGCGATGTTAGAAACTAACAAAGTGAAGAGTGCCTCGTTTGGTTTGAACTACCCAATGCTGACAAAAGAAAACTACACAGCTTGGGCTATGAAAATGAAAGTATTCAGGCAGGTGCATGGGGTGTGGGATGCAGTAGAACCTAACGATCCCAAGTTAGTGATTGAAGAGAGAATGAATAAGGTAGCTTTAACCATGATATACAAGGTCTCTCTTGCAGTAAAAAAGACGGCCAAACAGGCCTGGGATGTGCTCAAGACAATATGCCAAGGAGCCGAACGAGTTAAAGTAGCTAAGGTACAAATAATGAAGATAGAGTCTGAATCGCTGAGCATGAAATAAAGTGCACAGATAGACGAGTTCTGTATGAGGTTGAATGGCCTTGTAACAAATATACAGGCCTTGGGAGAAGAAATGACAAAGTCCTATGTGGTGAAGAAGCTCCTTCAAGCAGTACCAGCAAAATTTCTTCAAATCACATCGACACTGGAACAATTTGGAGACCAGGATAATATGATTGTGGAAGAAGCTGTGAGATCTCTGGAAGCACATGAAGAGAGGGTGAAAGGAAAACTGAGGCAAGTGGTGGACAGCTTCTTTAAACTGAAGAAACATGGTCCAGGAGGGAGAGTGAAGATAAAAAGTTACTGCTTAATAGAGAGGAGCGGCAAGGCGCACAAATAAGGGTGAATCAGATGTAGCTGTAAATCAGAGAAGGCGGGGAGTTCGTGACATAAATAGAGTCCGGTACTACAATTGCAGCCTCTTTGGGCACTACGCAACCGAGTGTCATAAACTAAAAAGAAATAGAGAGCCAAGTCATGAAGTTAACATGACTCAAGTGGAGGATGAAGAACCAACATTATTACTGCCAAAGTGTGATAAAGAAGAAGGTGATATGATGATGTTGAATGAAAGGCAGGTGGTTCCAACGTTGCTAACTAGTAATGAAGAGAAATAAGGTGATTTAAACTTGTGGTACCTTGATAATGGGACAAGTAATCACATGATGGGACACAAGTTGAAGTTCACGGAATTATACGAAGGGATAACTAGATTGGTGAGATTTGGGGATGGTTCAATAATAAAATTCAAAGGAAAAGGGATGGCCATCGTAATGTGCAAATACGGGGAAGAACGCGTCCTACATAAGGTATACTACATTCCTAATCTTTGTAGTGATAGTATTAGTTTGGGGCGGATATCTGATAGAGGATATAGAGTAGTCTTGAAAGGAGAATATCTACGGGTATTTGATGAACATGAGAAGTTACTTATGAAGGTTAAGAGATCATCAAATAGATTGTATAAGCTGTTAATTGAAACTTTGAAATCAAGTTGCCTTCTGTCTCTTTCTGATGAGGTTGCACATCTCCGGCACCTATGCCTTAGACATGTAAACTACAAGGCCGTGGAGTTAATGTCTAAAGCAAGCGTGGTAAGGGGTTTTCAAAGATTGCACAGTCAAAACACGTATATGATGTGTGTTTAATGGAAAAAAAGACGTGAAAACAATTACCCTCTCAAATTAATTACAATGCTGATAAGATATTAGAGTTAGTGCATGGTGATCTTTGTGGACCTATTTAACCAAAAACTGGTGCAGGAAATAAATACATTTTTTTGTTGGTGGATGACTACAGCAGGTACATGTGGCCATATCTTCTGAAAAGTAAAGATGAAGCGGTGACTGCGTTTAAGAATTTTTATGCCATGGTTAGTAACAAACCAGGTAGGAGAGTTAAGGTTCTTAGATCAGATCGTGGAGGTGAGTTCTGCTCCAATAAATTTAAGGCATACTGCAAAGAGAATGGAATTAGGCACCTCACATCTCCATATACATCCCCATTAAAATGGCATTATAGAGAGGCGGAAAAGAACAATAGTTGAGATTGCACGCAGTTGTTTAAAGGAGATGAAGTTTCCCTCAAAACTGTGGGGAGAGGCAATCGAACATGCTGTATAGATTTTGAATAGATTACGAACAAGGGCGTTGTCTGGGCAAACCCCATATAAGGCATAGTTTGAAGAACCCGACATTGAGCATGTATGGGTGTTTCGATGTCTGGCCCACATGAGGATACCAAGCTAACAAACTAGTAAACTAGATGACGGAAGCATGAAGGTCATAAATCTGGGAAAGGAACCAGGAACAAAGGCGTACCACCTATATAATCTACTGAAGAATCGTGTACTTGTAAGCAAATATGTCTTTTTTGAAGAGAAGAAAATATGGTCATAGAATGATCAAGACGGAGGTGATTCTTCGTGTATTGAAAAAAATTTGATCACAGTTCTTGACGTAAATGGGGAGAGACAAGAGAGTCAACAGGACTCGTGAGGTGAAAGCATTACAGAGACAGTATCTGATCACAGTTCCAAGCCACTACTTGCTACTCTTTCTTTAGAGCCCAGTAGTGAGAACTATGATGATAATGAACAACCGAGGAGGTTCAGGTCTGTGACAGACATCTACGACATCACAGAGCCATACGAAATGAATGAAGAGTTGTTGCTAATGGGGGTTGATGATCCAATGAATTTCAGACAGGCTGCAACGGAAAGTGACTGGAAGCAAGCTGTGGTGAGAGAAATGGAATCAATTGAGAAGAATAAAACTTGGCACCTGATAGAGCTTCCAAAGGGGAATAAAGTTATTGGACTTAAGTGGATATTTAAGTTCAAGAAAGATGCTGAAGGAAAGATCATAAAGCATAAAGAAAGACTCGTCACCGAAGGTTATGTTCAAGAAAAAGGGGTCGATTTCAAACAGATTTTCGCTCCAGTAACTCCTATTGAAACAATTCTACTTTTACTCCCTCCAGTATACGTGAGCCAGCTAGAGGGTTCTAAAAAAGAGGGAAAGGAGTATCTTGTGTATAAATTATCAAAAGCCCTGTACGGACTGAGACAAGCACTTGGTGCTTGGTATTCAAAACTAAATATTTGCCTTGAGAGTCTTGGTTTTGTAAGGTGTCTGTATGAACATGATGTCTATACGAAGAAAGAAGGAGATGATGTTTTGATAATTGGGGTGTATGTGGACGACCTCCTGATCACGGGTTCTAGTACATCAGTCATTGAAGCTTTCAAGAAACAGATGAGTAACAAATTCGCAATGACAGACCTGGGAAACTTGAGTTACTAATTGGGAATCGAAGTACAGTAAGTTGAAGGGTTCATCGAATTGAAGCAAACTGGGTATGCTAAAAATATCTTTGAAAAGGCTGGTATGGCACACTACAACCCCTCTAATTATCCCATGGATCCTAACGTGTAGATTAGCAAAGATGAAGGTGGGAAAACTGTCAATACTGCTGATTATAAAAGTTTAGTTGGAGGATTAAGGTACTTGGTCCACACTAGACCGAACATCTCGTATGTTGTGGGAATAGTAAGCAGGTACATAGAGCAAACCACAATGCTGCACTTGAATGCGGTAAAAACAATCCTTTGCTATATTAAGGGTACAACTCACTATGAAGTGGTATATTCAAAGCGAAGTGGAAATCACTTACTAACTGGGTACAGGAAAAGCACAAGTGGCATGGTTTTCTACCTCAATGAAAGTATGATCACTTGGGTATCGTAAAAGAAAAGATATGTGGCCTTTTCCTTATGAGAGGTGGAGTTTATGGCATCAACAACAACTGCATGCCAAGGAATATGGCTTATACATGTTTTAAATCAGATAACAGGTGAATATGTCAGGCCGATAATCATCTACATTCACAACAAATGAGACATAGACTTGGCCAAGAATTTTGTGTTCCATGGACGAGCAAACACATCAATATATGCTATCATTTCATTAGGCAATGCATAGAGGGAGAGATTGTTATAAAGCATGTTAACCGGGAAGGACAGCGAGCTGATATTTTGACAAAGGCCCTGGTGACAATGAAACTTGGAGAATGGGTAACCTTCTAGGAGTCAAGAATTTGACCAAATAAATTTCAGATTAAGGGGGAGAATGTTGGAATTTAATCTAGTTTTATAAATATTTTTATGTGCTTTTATTTTAATAATCTGAGCAGCTGATCTCGTCCTGTGTCACTCGGTCATGTATGTAGTTGAGAGTATGTAGGATCTAGTGTAGTGGTGGTAGTGTTTTATGAGTCATACACTGGTGTCTCTGTTTCCTTTATCAGTTTATATCATACAGCTAATATAAACATACAAGAGTGCGGGGGATTCAAGATGGAATTGTTTCGATTAATTTGTTAAAATCTACGTACATGACACGTATATATTTATCGAAGCTCTCAAATTAGTTATTAACTAGTGAAAATATATCCTATGGTTGAAACACGTGAATATAAGATAAGTTTCACATTTAGAGTAGTGAAACTGACCCATTTTTTGCATAATCAGATATATGTATATATATATATATATATATATATATATATATACTATATACTGAGATAAATGAGTGAATTTTGGAAAGTTCCTATATTAAGTGTCAGATTATTATATTGGTTCAATTTTTACTTCTTTTTTACCTTTTTATTTATCTATTTTTTGACTTTTTAATGTCTAATTTGAGGTGGGCTGAGTTTGATCCAAATTATGTTCAAACCAACGAAAAATCAACTCGAAAATGAATGGGAGTTCAACTGTGTTGTTCATCTAGTATGGCTTAGCTAAAAGTGTGTACAAGATGCCATAAATATAAATTTTAAAGATTATGATTACTTAAAAAATTCTCCACTTTCATGGTGCATTCTAGTTAGCTAATATATTAGCCAAGGTGGCTATACCCGTTGTAAAATTTCACATCATCTATTATCACATAAAAATAATATATTTTATCTATACCAACCTCAAATAGTAATTGTTGGTAGTAGTTTTAGACATAGTACGTGTGTTTATTTATTCTATTGACTTGGTCTGGGTATCTAGGAAATTTACAGAGTTTATTTGAATAAGTCTATCAATAGAGATATTGTAGGGAATTAGTTTCTCACTTCGTGGGAACGTTGTCCTATTTTCTAGCATTTATTTTGTAATCTTTCCTTTAAAGCTTGTAATCAGTATCTGATTGAATAAGAGAAAAAGTCTATTTAACACACTACTTGCCTTGTTTGTTATCATATTTCAAGTATAATACAATATTTTGGTATCAGAGCCTAGGCAGGTATACGGGTGAATGTCAAAGACTGAGATGGATAAGCTCAAAGGATCTATTGGCCTTAGTTACCTGACTCTGACAAAGGGGAACTATATGGCTTGGTCAATGAAGATGAGTGTCTACATGAAGGCACATAGAGTATGGGAGGCTGTTGAGAGCAACAACCTAAAAGCAGTCATCGATAGTAAGATAGATTAGATCGCTCTGGCCATGATTTATCAGGGTATTCGTGAAGAATACTTTTTGTCAATCGCTGAGAAGAAAACAGCCAAAGATGCCTGGGAGGCAATCAAAACCATGAGTCAAGGAGCCGATAAAGTTAAACAAGCGAAGGTTCAGACGCTGAAAGCCGAGTTCAAAGCCTTAATCATGAAGGATGCTGATCAGATAGATGATTTTTACATGAAAATCAATGGCATTGTATCAAACATACGGGCACTAGGAGAGTCTGTGGCTGAATCGTACGTGGTGAAGAAACTATTGCGTGCCGTCCCAACCAAATTCCTCCAAATTGCCTCCACGTTAGAACAATTTGGAAATCTGGTAACTATGTCTGTTGAAGAAGCAGTAGGGGCACTGAAGGCTCATGAAGAAAGGTTGAGGAGAACTGTCAGTACCAATGATGCACAATTAATGTTGACAAAGGAGGAATGACGAAAGAGGGACAACGAAAGCGAAAAACTGTTGCTTACACGAGAAGAGTGGCTGAAAAGGTCGAATCGAGGAGCCCCAAGTGGAACTTCAGGACAGAGGGGACGAGGAAATCGGGACAAAAGTCAAGTAAGGTGTTTCAATTGTGGCATATTAGGACATTATGCAACAGAGTGCAGAAGACCCCGTCGAGGAAGGGAATTAAACCCAGAGGTGAATATTGCAACCATTGAGGATGATGAGCCAGCTCTGCTGTTGGCAAAGTTTGAACGAGGAGAGATTAATTTGGTCCTGTTGAACAAAAGAGAAGCAACAACGGAACTACTATCTGCAGGTTATGGGAAGGAAGGGGAATCAAACGTCTGGTACTTAGACAGTGGCGCGAGAAACCACATGATGGGTGATGAGTCAAAATTCAGCATTTTAAATAAAAACATTGGTAGAAATGTGAGGTTTGGTGATGGATCAACAACAAAAATCGAGGTAAAAGGATCAATAAAGCTCAAGTGCAAGAACGGAGAAGAAAGAACACTGCAGGACGTCTATTACATCCCAACCTTACAAAACAATATCATAAGTCTGGGCCAACTGTGGGATAGTGTTTGTCTGCTTACAAAATCTAAGGAAATCTCCTGGCTCTGGCATTCTCGTCTTGGGCATGTAAACTTCCACTCTATGGAGCTGATGTCGAAGAAAAGAATGGTGAAAGGGATGCCTGCCATTGCACAACTTAAGAAAATCTGCAGCGGGTGTTTAATGGCTAAACAAGTAGGAAAATCCTTTCCTGCTTAGTCAAATTTTAAGACAAACCATGTGTTAGAATTAATTCATGGTGACTTGTGTGGTCCCATCACACCCACAACTCCCGCTGGAAACTGGTATTTTTTTTCTTATTGGTGGATGATTACACTCGCGTTATGTGGGTGTATATGCTCAAGAATAAGAGCGATGCTTTTGATTCTTTCAAAAAATTCAAAATTAGTTGAAAGGGAGAAAAAAGAGTGAATTGGAACCTTTAGAACTGACAAGGGAGAGGAATTCATGTCGAAAGAATTTATTTCTTATTGCAAGGAGCAAGGAATTGTTAGACACTTTACAGCTCTATACACGCCTCAACAAAATGGCGTGGTCGAAAGGAGAAATTGAACAGTGGTTGAAATGGGAAGAAGGTATTTGAAACAAATGAAGATGCCATCTACAATGTGGGCTGAGGCAATTAGGCATGCCGTTTATGTTCTCAATAGGTTTCCAGCAAGAGCTTTGTCTGAACAAACACCTTATCAGGCATGGACGGGGTTCAAACCGGACATTGGACATATCCGAATATTTGGATTTATCGCTCACATGAAAGTGCCAGGTGACAGAGTTAAAAAACTTGATGACACAAGCTTTAAAGTGATCAACCTTGGCAAAGAACCTGGAACTAAAGCCTACCGCTTACTTGATCCTCGAGAAAATAAATTGTATGTGAGCCATGATGTTGTTTTTGAAGAACAAAAGGCCAAGGATTGGAATGATCTAGGGGAGACAAAAACCAGCATTACATATTTCTTTGACGTGCCAAACGTGCCTACAGCTGAAATTACTAAAGATCAAAATCCTGGACAAGATCAGGGTGACACTATGGAAGAAGCTGAAGTACACACCCCTGTGTCACAACAGTCAGGCTCAGGTCTGGATAAGGACACTTATGATGACAATGCAACTCCAAAAAGATTCAGACCACTCGAGGATATTTACCAAGAGACGGTGGAAACAGAGATTGAGGATGAACTCTTTCTCATGGGAGTGGATGAACCATATTCATATGTCCATGCTGTGAAAGACAAGGTTTGGAGAATGGCTATGCAAACTGAAATGGATTCGATTGAAAGAAACGGAACTTGGGAGCTCACTGACTTACCACTAGGAAAGAAAGAAATTGGGTTGAAATAGATATTCAAACCGAAGAAGGACGCTAACGGAAACATAGTGAAGTATAAGGCTCGCTTGGTTGCAAAAGGGTATGTGCAAGAAAGGGGAGTTGATTTCGACGAGCTGTTTGCACCGGTGACATGTCTTGAAATGGTTCATTTGTTGCAAGCATTAGCAGCAAAAAATTCATGGGAAGTGCATCACCTTGATGTGAAGACAGCTTTTCTAAACGGGGAAATTAATGAAGAGGTTTATGTGACTCAACCAGAAGGATTCCTGAAAAAAGGGCAAGAAAGAGGAGTCTATAGGTTACTCAAAGCTCTATATGGGCTTAGGCAAGCTCCTCGAGCTTGGTATTCGAAGCTCAACAAGACACTTGAAGACCTTGGTTTTGTAAGATGTCCTTATGAATATGCCATCTACATTAAATGAGAAGGAACAGAGTCACTAATTGTCGGTGTATACGTGGACGATCTACTAATTACGAGAACTAATCTGTGTCTCATTAGAGATTTCAAGGTGCAGATGAGTAATACATTTGAGATGAGCGATATGGGGAAACTGAATTACTATTTGGGAATCAAAGTGAAACAGAGTGCAGGGCTCATTGAACTGAAGCAGACCTTGTACGCAAAGAAGGTGCTCAAACGGGCCTGGATGTCTCAATGTAATCCTTGTAAATTCCCAATGGATCCAAAGGAGCATTTCACGAAGGACGAAGGAGGGAAGGCTGTAGATGCAACAGTTCAAGAGTGGGGTAGGAGGGCTGCGGTACTTGCTGCACACGAGACCCGACATAGCCTTCTCAGTGGGTGTAGTGAATCGTTATATGGAGAGACCAACTGTTCAGCACTTGAATGTTGCTAAACGGATTTTACGATACATTAAGGGGACGCTGGAGTATGGTTTGATGTATACAAAGGATACAGGTAACAATGTGTTGACAGGTTATTTGGATAGTGATCTTGCAGGACATATTGAGGATAGAAAGTAAACTGGGGGCATGTTATTTTATTTAAACGAATTTATGGTCACTTGGGTCTCTCAGAAGCAACGTTGTGTCGCCTTATCATTGTGTGAAGTAGAGTTTATGGCAGGCGCGGCTGCTGCGTGCCAAGCCATTTGGCTGAGAAATGTTCTAATGGAATTGACTGGTAAGCAAGTGCCTCCTGTTCTTATCTATATCGATAATAAGTCGGCTATAGATTTAGCGAAGAATTCTGTATTTCATGGGAGGAGCAAACATATCGATGTTAGATACCATTTTATTCGTGAATGTATTGGACGAGGAGAATTGGTGGTCAAAAACGTTAATAGTGAAAATCAGAAGGCAGACTTGTTAACTAAGGCACTATTTGTAGTAAGGTTTGAGAGGTTGAGAAATTTGTTGGGCATCAAGGATCTGGGAAAGCATGTATGAAACTACTGGGGAGAATGTTGGTAGTAGTTTTAGACATAGTACGTGTGTTTATTTATTCTATTGACTTGGTCTGGGTGTCTAGCAAGTTTACAAGTTTATTTGAATAAGTCTATCAATAGAAATATTGTAGGGAATTAGTTTCTCACTTTGTGGGAACGTTGTCCTATTTTCCAAGCATTTATTTTGTAATCTTTCCTTTAAAGCTTGTAGTCATTGAATAAGAGAAGAAGTCTATTTGACACACAACTTGCCTTGTTTGTTCTGATATTTCAAGTATAAGACAACAGTAATCACATGCTATTCGAAAAATATAGCACATAAATTTCACATCATCTATTATCATATAAAAGTAATATATTTTATTTGTACCAACCTCAAATAACAATCACATGCTATTTGAGAAATATAGCATATTATTATAGTCAGTTTCAATGAAATACATCATCTTATATATGTTCGAGAATAGAATCTTTTATAAATGGTCATTCTGAAATTGAATTAAACAAAACTAGTCACACCCTTAAAAAATAGAGAAATGATAGACGTACCAAAAATTTCTCACAAAATTTGTACCAAATTACACATGGCAAGAGGGAATTGGTAATAACTTTTATTAAATGATGGGCCAATCGTGCATACATATGCGCCCACAAATTATATTTAGACATATGTCATTTGGGACAAGTTTTGGTACAAAATTTTGGTACCTCTAGCATTACTCTAAAAAATATAATTTGATATATTTTTTATAGTTATGTAGAATTATTAATTTGTGATATTAAATTTTATTAAGTGGTAATATAATAATTTTATCAAAATTGATGAGTTAAGTGGGAACAAAAAAATAATATTTTATAGATTACATTTTCACAAAAGCATGTTCATCCATTAATCAAGGTCTCCAATGCAGGTCTGGACTTCCCCCAGCCACCACCATTGATCTCGGCTATATTTCCTTTAGTATTCCTA
>PHNY01019631.1:20045-37257 GCA_003724115.2 Anethum foeniculum | reverse complement strand
AAGATATTTTCTTATTTTTTAGTATTTAAAATGTGAAACTCTAAAAAAATTAGAAAAATAGATCAAGACGATATTAGAGCGCCACCTAACCTCCCGCGTATCCTCCTTTATATATATATATATATTGATATATTGATTTTACCTAATTTTTCTCACTTAAAAACTTTTATAGATAATATTATAGTATTTTATTAAAGAAATTTTGAAGCTTAAGGAGGATTGTATTTTATAAAAATCTAAAAATTAAGACGCGGTTAATTAAACCAAACAACTCTCTTTGTCTATTCAAGTTTCACCGCGGGCACCTGCGAGTTCATCGAGATAGTGTTAATCGAAGTAAACTAATCTCTCAGTTTAAATCGACAGTATGAAGTTTACAACCTCTCAAACTTCTACGACCTTCCCTTGATTTTCGTTAAGCAGAAGTTAGTTCTTGGTTGTGAGATCACATGCATTAATTTGAAATTAAATCACACTTTCAATTTTTATTTCAAGACTAATATATACTATTATATTATTATATATCCGTACTATTATATTAAATTCGAAACATTGAAAGTTTTGTTATTAGTCCGGTCGCGAGTAATATGGTCACTTAAATCTTAATAGTTTGATTTTTAAAATCAAGTTGATGATAATTGTTAGATATAATAATAAAATTATTATACACAGTATGTAATTCTAAATTACAATATTTTAATTAAAACACATGAACTATTTAGTTGGACCGGATCTATATTTTTAAAAACCTATTTACTTGGTCAATTAAAAGCCGAAACATTGAATTCTTTTAATTTAACAGTTTTCGGTCATTTATTAATAATATCAATATCAATATATCAATATAAAATAGAAGACGAGTGCATGTATGTGGCGCCTCTGAAATTGCCTCATTCTATTTTTCTAATTTTATCAATTTTTTGAATTAATAAATAGAAAAAATTTTAATTACCTTATATTCTCCTAAACTTTCCTCTTAACTCAAATTACCTTATTATTATATTATTATATTATTCTAAAATATCTCTATTATATCAATAAACTTTCCAAATAGCCATCTTATTATTTTCCTAAAATTTCTCTATTATATCAATAAACTTTCCACTTAACTCAAATTATCATCTTATTATTCTTCTAAAATTTCTCTATAATAATATTAATTTTTCAAACTTTATTTTCAAGTCAAAAATTAATTACCTCATTTTCTCTTAAACTTTCTCCTAAACTCAAATTACCATGTTATAATTTTCCTAAAATTTCTCTATTAGATTATTATTCACTAAAACTTTCTTTTCAAGTAAAAATTCTTATATTAATACTTTCCTAAATTTTACATCCTAAAATATATTTTAAAAAGGAAATAAATAATCTTATATATACATAAGTGTAAATCGTTTGGCTTGAAAAAAAAGAGCAATTTGTTAGCTAGATTTTTCATTAGCACTTGTAATTCAAACTTTATTTTGCATGTTATGATAGTTTGTCACTATTTATTTTGTTAAGTCTTTAAATTTATGTTATTATTTGATTGATTTTATGATTTTAGAATATTTGATTGATTTTATGATTTTCAAATGCAGCCTTTTGCCCACGAAGCACGGAAAATGTTGTGGATCATTAGTTTTACAGGTTCGCTTTTATTACTTTCATTAGCACTTGTTTTTCAAACTTTATTTTATTGTCACTATTTGTTTTGTTAAGCCTTTATGTGTATGTTATTGTTAATTGGTTCCATGATTTTAGAATACTTGATTGATTTTATGATTTTAGAACGCAGCCTTTTGTCCGGGAAGAACAGAGGATGTTATGGATCAGTTAGTTTTAGAGTTGATTGGTTTTATGATTTTCGAACGTAACCTTTTGTCCGAGAAGAACGGAGGATGCTATGGATAAGTTAGTTTAGAGGTTCATTTCATTTTGTTATTTTATATTAAATATATCGAAAGATATATTAAAAAACTGTTGTATCATTATATTTAATAATTTTTTGGAAATATTACTCTATTGCCGCTGCGAAGCGCGACTTATTGTCCTAGTTATTATTACTAATAACTAACTAATTAATTTTTTCGACTAAAATACCAATTAACTTTTTTAACTAAAATATGTTAAGTTTTCTATTTTTTCACAATTTAAAATTTTCTTTTTCCAAAAATGTTATAGACATATATATTGAAAACACCAATTACCTTTAATAGCATTCAATTTTTCCAATTAAAACACCTCTTTTTTCCAAAAAGATCACGGACATGTTTATTTAATAAAATAGAATAATAATGCTATAATTGTTAATAATTAATCAGTTTAAAACACATTACCTTTTATGATTTTCCTAACCAAACCGCCTTATTTTCCAAAAATAACATGTACAATTCTATTTAATAAAATGAAATAATAAGATTATAATTATTAATAATCAACAAATTATGTTTTACAAATAAAACAAATTATCAATTTAATTTGAAATAATGATATAGTATTTAAAATTTCAATTTCAATTTAAATATGTATTTTCTGGGGTTATCGGATAAATACGCATAGCATAGGGTCTGAATGAGGGTGATTAATTAGGGCATCGACAAGACCAAAGATTCCAGACTCGCACCCATTCTCTCTCCTCATCACACTCTACAATCATCAACACGAATCTCTCTCTCTGAAGGTAGTAGTAGTAACATTGAGTGGTTGAATTAATAATGGGCGTGAAAGAGAAAAAATCAAAGCAAGTGAATACTAGTAATCAACAGCAGCACCAGAACAGCGCTCACTTTTCTCCCTTCAAATTTGCTAAATTGGTTGATCCCGATGCCTCCTGGGACAAGGTCCTTCTCCTAATTCTTTCTTATTTTCTTTTTTTATATCTGCCTGCTGTTGAATATTACTTGTGTCTACTCATGATTTACTGGAATTAGAGACTTACTTTGTTAATAGGATTTGTTAGTATTGATTATGTCGAATTGTCGATTCAAGTATTAAAAAGGCACAATTATTTGAATTATCAACTCGGGTTATTGATTTGGTGAAAGTTGAATGTAGAGGGATGGTGTTAAGTTACGCTTCTCCTAAAACCTAAATGACACAGGACAATATATCAAAGCGAAGATTATATTTATATCCCAAGAACAATCAACAATATTATTATTCTCAGGAGAAGTTATATAATCTAAGCATGTCTAAGGCAATACAAGTAATGTCATTTAATTACTAAAACACGAGATAATAAACCAAAGCCTGAAACATGTGGAGTGTGGAACAATAGAAAATCCAATCTCAAATAAACCGGTCTAATGTAATATTAAATCAGCGGATCCCCATCACTCAAGGTGTTAGGAAAATGATTTATCAGGATCTTGTATTATATCCTAACGCTCTCCCTCACTTGAAACCGCATTTTTTTATAGGCACAAACCAAAGCCCGAAAGTGGACCTATATGAAATCCAATCTCAGATAAACTGGTCTAATGTAATATTAAATCAGCGGATCCCCATCACTCAAGGTATTAGGAAAATGACTCCAAAGCGCATTTTTTGGGTCATAGAGTGGATCAACTCGCGCCAATCTTTGGGGCAATATGTTTGCTTTGATGGCCAAATTAAGTGTCGAAACTTAATTATGAGATATGGATTAGGACATGAGAATTCGAACTCGAGAACTCCCTCAACCTTGAGCTCTGATAGCATTCAGTATATTCAGAATGGCATATACATCACGCATCCTGGATCAAGGCTAACAAATAGCAATATGATCAAATGTTGTCAAGGGATTGAAAGGTTTTACCTTTTTAAAGGATAATGGTTGATGCTATATTATTTTTAAAGCGTGAGAATTCCTTTGGCCCCAAATTACTCAACTCTAGGGGAATCGGGCATCTTTTATATCTTTAGATCTGCCTTTCCAGTTTGGTACAAGTAAAATTAGGATCTCTTATCACTCAAAACCACCTAAAACAGATGAGAGTTTCTCTGTATGCCTAAATATACATCTTTCTGCTGACCAAAATATTGTGATGAAGTTGGGGAGCTGAAGATGGTATAGTGGTGTAGTAAATATTTTATACTTAGGTGCAATTTTGAATTAAGCCGTTGTATCTTCAGCTCTTTTAGTTACTAGTGATTGTCATTTGATTTGATGCTTATAAGTTAAAATAGGTATTGGAGTGAGGCTCTACCGTTCATTTATTGAATTAGATAGGGGACATGGTACTGAATTGCTTTATTAAGCAGTCATTCGAGTAGCCTTTCTTGGAAGTTGAAACTTTATTGCGGCGTAGGCTGTCTTAACACATGCACATATAGATTTTAGTTACTAGTATACTTGGACTTCAGTTAAATGATTGTTTAACAATAACATTCGGCCACTAGATTATATCAAATGCAAGCTTTGTCACCATGCTTTGTGCTTCACAACTTTGGGGGTCACAGTTTATTGCTTTTTTGTTTTTTCTTAATTATGGGCAGGATTGCTCATTAAAAATTTCGACTGCTGACTATTACACTATTTCTTGTAGGATCAATTGGGGGATGTCCTGCATTGGATTCGACAAATTGTTGCCCTTTTATGCGGTTTGATATGGGGTGCAATTCCTTTGATAGGTGGCATCTGGATTGTCATGTAAGTTAATGCTTGTAAACTTCTTTAAGATGTAGTAGTGATACTAATAAATAGTTTTATATTTAATTATATATAAATAATAATCTGTAAGAGCAGTTCCATTAGAGCCTGATACCACCTTCATTCTCGTGAAAGGGGCTTGGCCAAATATTGGAGCGTTAGAGCTGTCTGGTCTGGCCAGTCCCACTTATGTGGGCTCTGTCCACTTCTAGCCATTTGAATTTATTGTTATTTTTTTTGCTTTAAGTTTGGAAGATAAGTTTGGAAGTCAGTAAAAATTGAGATTAGTTTAAGAAAACAGTATTTTGAGTAAATTAATAATTTAGCTAAATTAAGTAGGACCTACTGAAAATAATAAATGGACTGGAGATGTTGTAAGTGAACCTTTGTATTGATTTTTATGCCCAAGCAAGGATCTTAACAGAAGTGATCAGATCAGCAAAACGTATTTAATAAATTAGTATATTATGTTTTATTCTTTAAGACGGCTTAAAGAAAATTACAAAACTAAAGAGAATTTAGTTAGTTGAAGAGTAAAGTGCATTTTATGTACTCGTTCTTTACTCTTTACTCGAGACATCACTTGCTATACTATAATTCAAAATCGAGCACTTGAAATTCAATTTTCGTATTTTATTACATTTTGTTGCATTCCGTTAATTTGGGTTAACTCCATTAATAGTTTAGGGAGCAAATTGCACTTTACCTAAAATACACTTTGTGTTCTCGCACTTCACTATATATTTGAAACTAGAGTATTGCAAGTGGTGTCTTTGAGTAAAGTATGAACTTAAATCAGTCCCCTAAGAAAGTGGTACTCGTAGTGTAACCTTGCAGAGGCTAGATACAGACTTTTTCCTCCCTCCTACCACTTCTTGCAATATCAATAGGGAATTACACTTATGTTATATGTATGAATTTTGAAATTTATATATCACTGAATCTTGATCATCAATCTTTCAAATTGACTTGATCAACCTCAAACAGTTACGCAATTACAAAATTATTGTACATGGAAAACTTAATGACATCTGTACTTTTTTATGCTCTTCCATTCCGATGTTTTATATTAGATTATTTATTTGTAGTAGGAACCTCTTATCTTTAATGTTATTCATGCCTTTAATATTTTTTAATTATGGCTAGAGTGCAAAAAAACCCAGCAGAGCTTGAATCGGAGATATTTTACTTTTTTCATGTGTTTGTTAAAGAATAATTCAACTTAACTCAAGCTTGCATGTGTAGCTATCTGGAGTAAAAATAAAGGAATTGAGAAACTAAATATTCTGAATAGAAGTAGATACTAATATATATCTATTTATAATTATCATTGCCTCATTTAACACACAATCACATGTGTGAAACAAAATTGATCTTAGAAAAACATCCAAATTGCATACTTGGTTCTTTTTTTTTTCTTTTTTTTTTTTTTTTGAGTTTTCTGGATATCTATTCAAGTTCTTTTAGGTTGTGTTTGGTTGGGGTGAATGGAATGGAATGGGTGAAACTAAAGGAAATAAATAGGAGTTGGAGGGAAAATTTGAAAAAAAAAAATTAGAGATGCAAAATTGTTATGATTAGAATTGCAAAGAAAATGGGGTTAGTAAGGAATGAAGCATTCCATCTCAAATTGGAGGTATTTGATTGTAGTTTAGGTGGTTAGGAATGGAATGTGTTAAAGAATGAAAAATTTAAGAATTTAATCATTTTACACTTAAAATCTCATTCCATTCCATTCCATTCATTCACCCCAACCAAACACAATATTAGTACTTGGTGAACTTATGAAGTTTGTGCTCTGTTGAAAATTTTTCTGTTGCGTTTGGTTTAGGTGAATGAAATTGGGAAGGGATGGAATAAATTAATGAAAGTAGAAGTATTGTTTGACATAATATTGACTGAGATTTTAATAGTATATAATTTGCTTGAAGTACTATTAAAGAGTTTAAAATCCATGATCATAATTTCTGCCACTATTTCTTCATCCTGATATTAGAAACGATTTGAATGAATAGCAAGTTCAGTTGCATCTATATCAAATATGCTACCCACTTGAGACATGCCTTGGGTTTTCTTCATTCGGCATTCAGAACCCTTTACAAGGTTGTCTTTTTTTTTTTTTTTTTTTTTTTTGAGTTAAAATTGAATTTGCCTTCAAACTAAAAATAATGAGATGTCTGGTCAAATCATAATTTGGTTCTTAATAACGTTGACTGTTGGAGGTTGTTGGTTGTTCAGGTCTTATCTCATTGCCCCAATAATTAACCTCCTGCATATGGATAGAGTATTGGATATTGGCTATTTATAATAGCTTATGCTTAGGGGCAGCAATTGCGACCTGGGTTGCGTCAAATGATAATATCTTATCTGTAATATTTGATTTTCCAGTATAAATTGTTAAATTGTGTTTTCAAAGAGGTGGAAAGTTTGACAAATTTCTGTGGTATGCTCATCAATCCTGTAATTTATATCACAATATGTATTTCATTATCTTTTTTTTTTTGATGTAATATTCACCTATATGAGTTCTATAGAAATCTGATTTACTTCTTTAACAAAAAGTGCAGCAGTGATAATTTTGTGGTTATTAACTTTTGTTACAGATTCCTGATTATTTCCTCAGCAATAATTTATGGTTATTATGCAATGCTGCTAAAGGTTGATGAAGAAGATTTTGGTGGTCATGGTGCTCTCCTGCAAGAGGGGCTCTTTGCTTCAATAACGCTATTTTTGGTATTTTAAACTTCTGATTGCTGTATGCTGACAAAGTTACTTGTGCAGTACTAACATGTTTTCTTTCTTGGCAGCTTGCGTGGACTTTGGTTTACAGTTTGGGACATTTTTAATGGCCACGGTCCTTCTCTTTCTCCTTCATATAGTTTTCTATACGTAAGTCATTTCCAGGACTTCAGTATATTGCTCCAGATAAGACCAGGAAATCCTGCAGTCCAAATCATTGAGCATTTTGTAACCATTTCTTCAGTTTGTGCAGTGCAGCTTTCAATGGGCTGACATGCTTAGCTTTTAATGAAATTTAGTTGCTTTTTACTTGTACTCTTGTTAGTTGCATTGGAGGGAAACTCAATCATGTTTTAGTCAAGTAAACATTGTGTCTGTTGTATCTATTCAAATGCATTATTATTCCATTTACACTTTTGTACTGAGAAAGCTATCCAGTGGGTTATTCTCAATTTCACCACCTCTGTAGCATATCTCGTTGCCCAATAAAAGAAGCGGCATTCTTGACAACAATTGTGAAATTAGATTCTATCACCTTAACCATGTCTGGTTGTCGTTGGTTCTTGTAGCTCTCAATTGATTGTTTTATTGACTCTCGAAAACCTACTTAAGTATAGTACCTTTTCTGAATAGAAATACAAGGCACACTGCATACTAAAAATTGTCAAACGACCTGGCCACAATATGAGTAGCTTGATGGTGTTTTCATTGTCTCACCATTCATTTATGTTGAAGTGGTTTTAGACGTGTTGATGCTTTTGTTCCAACACATCTGCTCTTGTTACTCCATTCTAAAATATTTACTGTGACCGTACAATATCTGTACAATATTCAAAGAATAATGTTAAATGTACCAAATTGGTACCCAAAATGGATCCCTGAACACCCTGCATTCACATAAAAATCCCACAAATAATATTATCCCACATTGTAAGTCAACAATGCCTCGTAATCTGGGACCAAATTTTGATACCTAGTTTGGTATCTCTAGCACTAGTCAACATGGTAAAATTTCAAGCCATAATACACCAAGCATATAGGAATATATATAGATTTACATGAAAGTGCACAGAAGTCATCCAACCATTGCTATTATCAATGTTATAGATTATATTAAAAACATGCCAGGAAAACAAAGAATGATGTCATTTGTTTGAAAGCACGATAAAAGCAATGAAAATAACTTTAGCTAAACTGACACTGCAACGATATGTGATAGAACTAGCATGTTGCATTACCTTTGTAGGATCATCATGTAAGATCACAAGCAGCTGATTCGCTACGCCCAAATCTAACACTTTGAGTTGATGGTTAGAGTGTCTAATTTATTATTTTCATTCCCATTAGCCGCAAACATCAAAAACATGAAAACAAATTTACAAATTATTTAATAAGAGGTAGAATAAACCTTACTTTCAACCCGTTCAATATCACATGACTAAAAGATCAATAACCCACAAACCTGTAGACATAATAATTACATATGTATCTCATGCTACAATAAGTGACAAGATATTATAAATCATTTTTCTATTCAAGATTATGTGCATATTTTGTTTAAAACTACAGGTACATCTTTTTCCCTAGTCTACTTGGGGTATGAATTTATTGCATTAGTATGAACCCTTATATGTCGTAAGTAGGCTGCTGCTGCTGGTGTTCTTAGCTCAGACGCGTAACTTTTTGCTTGGATCTTGGCTATAGCTAATGTTTTGCATTGACTGATGCTGCTGCACATTGTTCTTGTATAGTTGCTCAAAGAATTCCTCAATGGCATTCTAAGCTTCGAATCGTTTTCTTTTCACTAAAACTTGACCGCAACTCATGTTTTGCATTGGTAACTGCGGCTGCAAATTGTTGTTTCCTAACACTTCCTCAAAAAACGCATCAATGTCTTACTGCGACCAAATGAAGGCCAGCATATTCTGATAAGTCAGTGTACCACTATTCTCTTCTTGGCATATATATTATCATTATTAAGCACATGATTGTTGTCTCATGTTTCAAGTAGTACATGATTATTATCAACTGTTCTAAAATCTAGGATTAGGGGCATAAACTGACAGTTTCTAAATAAATTTCATGGAGTCCATTTATCTGATATATCTTGATCCCCATATATTTACTTGGAGGGTAAGCAAGCGAAAGAACTTGGGCGAAGAAAAACAAGAATGTTATATTTTCTCTATGATTTACAACCTTTACCGAAATACTCAGGGTAGAACCGGAACTAGGTCAATCATTATAAGGAAAAACTCACAGCTTCTCCTGCAGCCTAAGAAAAAAAAAAACCAAAATAAAAAGAAATTTGTAAGATAGAAGGTAGTTCAAATGGAGATTATAATATATATGCAAAAAGGTGATTTCTTGATTTCAGAGGTGGGCAATGGGCACAGAAGACCTGAAGCGAGCAAATAACCTTTCTTCTTGTTTGGTTTTCTTGTTCTTTTTATATTTCTTTTCATTCAAATGCAATCTAAGATGGTGATAAACAGAAGAAATGTACAACTTCCAGTTCTATGTGCTGAGTGTGTAAATATAGTGCTTACAATGTATGGGTGTCGAAGTATGGACATGCTACGTATGTTGCTTTTACGATCACAGGAAAGATGAAGCCGCATGTGGGGAATATTCTTCCAACTCTCTCCAAGTGCTGGCTTTAGATGACCTCCCTCTGCGCCCACCATGTGATTGGTCACCTAAATACATACGTCTTTGTTAGGCACTCTGGTCACTACAACAGTTTTATTGGCACCAGCTAAGCAACTAAAGATTATAAGACAACCGGAAGCTTTTTTCGCTCTTGCAGGATAAATTTAGAACACAATCATAAAAAGAGAGTAAAATGTAACAAATCAGCATGTTCTTTTCGTTCAAGTTCATTAGCTTCTTGCAATTGGTACAGGAGGTATGATACTGAGTCAAACAACATATACAGATCTAATGAGAGTGGTGATTGCTTCTTCATTTAGATATCCTAGTAAATTGCAAACAAAGGGGTCAAGAAGAAGCACATAATCACATGCAACTCAATCAAACCTAATATAAAAAGACTAGAAAATATATGGAAAAAAAGCATGCTGTGTTTCTATGTTTAATGGAGTAAAGGAACACATTCGAAGTTGATGGACATGCAAACAACTAATGGATACTAAGCAAGATGGCTAAATGGAGTATACAATTACACACACCAAAGGCACACAAGAAAAGTAATCATGGAAGAATATGGATTTTTGTCTTGATTGAATGCACTGACCAATACAGAGAGGTTATGCTCATATGCCAACTCCTTTAGTAAGAAACCAACAGAAACCATCAAAGCATGTCCTGTATTGTATATATCAGGAGTAGGCTGCTTAGTTCTAAGCAACAATAAGATCTAAAGATGATGTATGTCAAGAACAACTTAAAAAGTGAAAGACCATATGCATTAAATTAGCATTTTGGTCGTGACTATAAAGTAGGTAGACATAGATACAACACTAAATGAAAAGAACTTGAGCAATGTACTACGGAAAGCCACTAGCATACCTTTAATTATGAAAGAGGGTACCATCTAAATGATCCAATAATTACTTCCACGCAGTTAGTCCCTCGGTCCCATTTATATTGTTCATGGATAAAAAATCACCTTTTATTCAATCACATTATATTAACTAATAATTCAAAAAATATGTTTTACTTTTCATCAGTGTTGTAAAAAGCGCAAATCGGACCTTAGCGGTGAGATCACCTTCTAACGCTTAAGTGCTAAAGCGGACGCTTAAGCGATTTTAAAAGCGGACCGTTAATCGGATTATAAATAATTAAATAAATCTGTATATATTAAAAATACTGAATATTTTTTGAATAAAAAGACAACATCCACATATTATAATAAACCAATAAAATCCTCATTCACAAAGTCATAATCAACTTAAAAAACACAAGTAACATTCAAAAATATCAAACTACAACTCTTCTAAAAATCAAATTTATATTTTTCTAATTATTTTTAATTCCCCCACTTAATTGGTCAAAGACCCGCTTAAGCGGTCAAAATCCGCTTAAAATCACAAAAAGCTTAAATAAAAACTATTTCTTCATAAAACTTGGCAAAAAAAATAAAAACAAATTCTTGATTAGCACACTGAAACAAAAGAGGACTGTTAATTTGGGAGAGAGAAGCATAAGTTATATTTTTGTTTAAGATTTGAATGGGCACACGAAAGGATATGGTAGTGCAATGTAGCACAACCGCATTAACATGCAAACTGGAATATCCCTCTATAATACATGACAGAAATTGACGACAAAGTCCAGTTCAGTATAAGTGTTTCATGAAGTCAAGCCCTATTACATGAGATAGAAACTGCCGACTTACAACATTATAACCAAATTAATGAAGAAAAATCAGATCAGGACGTTGCTCTAAAAGATACAATGTATTTTCTTCATTACTAGACTTAACAGATTCTAGAAATCCCTGAGGAAGTCTGGCAGGAAAAAAAACAGAATAATGTATAAATATGAATCACATCCACTATTTATCATGCCACTATAAAGATAATGGCAATGATAACTACTCTGTAAACGTTCTCAATGTTGGTTACAGTATAACATTGCAACATATAAAGTGTGTGCTAAAATTTTCACACACTTGTCATAGATTGTGGACTTTTAATCTATACACTTTGACAACATGTATTCAAGTTTCACTTCCTGTGCTCAAAAAGGAAGAATCATTACCTTACAAGCAAACAATTTTGGTTTAAGAAAATTTACTTTTTCTCATAACAAAAAGAGAGAAAATATTTAATGCTTCATGTACCTAAAAAGTAGTGTCATATAAATGTACATACCGTGGGCACCACTACCCAGAATTGGAGTGACGAGTGAAGATATTGAATCAACAATAAGCATCTGAACTGAACAGCCTATCTGCATTTTTTGAAATACATTCTAATTGCACAAAAAATAACAGCCAAAAAGATAATGGTGAAACTTAGAAATTGATTAAATTGTAAGATTTTTGAAAATACCATAAGTTTCAAGTTGGATTTTAGCTGATGAAGCAGATCGATTAGAACAAAGATGTCGAACACAGACCGACACACTATTTTGTTCATCACCTGTTGACGAACTTCCTCAGTCTGAAAACAAAATACTTAATAAAAGTCAAAAGAGGCAGGAGAAGTGCGTATATTATTAGGATAAGTATTTGCATCATAAATCTTTTGAAAGGATTTATTAAACATGATACAACAAAAAAAAAATGCCAACTCTTTCCATCTCTTTGAAATTAGTATTCATGATATGATTGTTCCATGCTTGCTGATTTGTTAGCCCAATGATTTGCAAGGCCTACTACGTCTTACCAAGTTTATGAACATTGTGTACAGTAATACAGCAATAAGATAGTTGTAATCAGACTAGCATAATGCTTAACTTAGGTCTACCTCCGGCAACTACCGTAATGAAACAAACAGACTGAGCATACTTTATAAGAAAGTCAAACAACTCTTTTCTAAACTAATTATCTGACCTTTGTTATAGCTGAATCTGAGATCTGACCAAGAAGCTTATCAATGAGTTTAGGTGAGAATGAGTTTCCCGTGTCAAAGAATATGACACTACCCAAACTATTTAATGCAACATTTGCAGCAGCTTTCAAGCAAATCTGACAAAATAAATATTATTTTTAGTGATCAAGGCAAGATGATATATAGATGTACCAATATAATATATAAATATATAAAAACCATGTTATACATGACCAAGAAGCATAATGCAATAGCTAAGCTAACTTACTCTTATAGGTGACAAATTCTTACTTGCGTTTTACCAGATGATGATGGACCCACTACCTCTACTAGGTTTCCCGGGAATAATCCTCCTTGAAGTAGCATATCAATCCTACTCATTTCAAAAAAATTATATGTAACAAAGAAAAGGTTTTAAATAAGTCTAGTGATAAATTATCAGTGTCAAGTGTCAACACAAAATCTTCTGAGTTCTGTCTTAAGATACCTTTCATATCCCGTGGATATACTTTGTTTACTTCCTTGAGCCTCTTCCAACAACTCCATTCCATTCAACCACGGTTGATGCTGACCTTCTATGATTGAGAGAATCACAGTGATTCCCTGCTGACACAAAAGAGGACATTATATTAAATACTGTGCATACTAGATGTCCGAAGAATATATGTGCTCAAATTCATATTTGACCTGCTTTAATCTTTCTGAATTGGAGTTTTGGTTCGTGGAAAGCTGTAATTTGTAAATGTCATGAAACAGAAAATCTTCAACTGCACGAGAACAAAACAGTAGAATGTGGAACAAACCAGAAGGTATTATTCAAATTCACTACTGTAGGAGCAACACAACTTCTTTTCAACTTTCAACTACACACTAATTCAGCCTACAAACTACAAAACATTGACTTGCATTAATGGGACCAGTGATTTATAGTACTGTGACATAATGTACGATATTGTGACTGGTGACTAAATGTAACATAACACTATACATAAATATATATATATATATACAAGGGTCCTGCCGGACTGTTAACATAAACACTAATCCTTATAACAATGGTAAGCTAGCTTACCTCACGTGATAACAGCGGTAAGCTGTCTTGTGTAAAGTGAGTGAAAATCTCTACAATTATTTTTGAAACTTAAGTTATAATATATTTTTAAAAGTTGAAAACTAAATTATAAATATAAATATAATTTTATATCATGTCAAAATTAACATAACACTATCACGATATTCTTTTTAGAACAGCATAAAATTAATCTGTTTATTAATACAAAATAGAAACTAAAACTTAAAATTTACATTCCTATATACTTCAATTTATTTTGTTGATTTAAATACTTGTGATTAAGTACGACTTATTGATTTTTTGATAAAATAATAGTTTCACTTGAATTATGGTTATACCAAACTAATAAATATATTCTTTTCGTTATAACATTTATTCAAAGACATTACAATAAAATATAATACTTATTTAAGATTATATAGTTTTTAATTTAATTTACTTTAAAATTAATCTTACTAATATTAAAATGTGGACATGACATTAATTAATATACAATATATTTATAATTAATTTAGAAATTATGTTATTATTTAGGTTTTGAAAAGAATTGTAGAAATTTCTACCAAATAGCTTACCGTCGGTATTTGGTGAGGCAAGCTAGCTTACCGCTATTATTAAGAGTAGTAAGGACTAAACATTTGTTATAATCCTGAGCTTCATTACTCCTTCTGACGGTGGAAACAATATCTTAAATAATAGGTCCTGACATTCACATACTGCGGACCGGGACCCTATATACAAACAATGCATATCAACTTCTCAATCAATTGAATTTTTCAAAATAGTAGTTATAGTTTAAAATTTTAAAATTGATGACCAAAGTTTGCTCCAAATTTTAAAAGAGTGCTCTAATTTGAGATTTACAAATTCATGACCATAATTTATACTGAATTAAAAAAGTGGTCATGGTTTAATAATTTAACAAATACAAAACATTAAAATTCGACAGTATTATGTGGAAAAATAGTAGGTTGGAAATTTTAAAAATAATTTTGATGAGACATACACATGAATCTTTATTGAAAGGAAAAAAGTTATCGAGTTTGAGCCGAATCCAAATTACCACTAAGACTATAATTCGAAGACAGTTCAAACTCGAACTTGACTCGATATGTGGGCTCAAACTCAACTAGAACTCATTTTCAAGTTTGAAAAAGTTTTTAGACTCAATAAAAACTTGAGTTGAGCCGAGTTTTCAGAATGTAACGTGAACTCAACTCATTAAACTTTAACTCGAATTTGGCTTGTACTTAATTACTACTATATTTTTTTACTTTTCATAAATCTATGTGTTTATGTGTTATCGGTATTGTTGCTTAAATTATTAACTTACTATAATTTTCATAAAATATTGTTAGAGTTAAGTTTTTTTTATGTTTATTACATTATTAAACTATGGCTGCGCCTTTTTATAACTTAAACTTTGACCACCTACTCGTAAATCTCATATTAGAGCCACATTTTTGAAATTTGGTGCAATCTATGATCATCGATTTGAAAACTTTTGTTAAATATAGTTATATAGTTGCAAGTACTAGTATCATTATCTAAGAAGCATTGTCACTAGTTTAAATAATCAAAGCAATAGTGTTTCAACAGTAAGTGGTTGGGAAGTTTACAGCTTTGCAATTCTTATGTATCAAACCAATACACGGTTTGTACTTTATATAATAGTTTTCTTGTAATGTAAAATATCAAGCTGAACATCTATAACAATACAAGAGTTGTTTGTTTTCAACACACACAATATGTAGTATATACTATAGATTTCGACAACTTCAAATTACAACCACAATTTTAAAACTCGGTGAAAAATTTGACCACCAAAATGCAACAGACTCTTTCGTTTATGTTATTGTAATAGATAAATACTTAAAAACCGCAATGCTGTTGTGATACAAGTATACAAAAAGTTAAGTACGGAGGCATCATCTGTGTGCGCGCAGGTATTTAAATCCGGTAAATGATTTTTGTGTCAAGAACAAATAAGTAAAATTTATGTCTACTCAACATAAGCACAATTAAAAAAACAAGAAGGCTGGTATATATTTAGTTAAAATCATGTGGGTTGAACTTTGTAGTTACTCATAGTACAGCGTAGTAACAATCAGAATAAATTTGAGTAGCAAACAACAAAGCCTATAGGGATACAACAATTAACACACAATAAGAAATGAGTGTACCTGAGAAAATGTGGTGAGAAGCACAAAATTGCTGAAAATTGGAATCGATAATTGGGTTTTCTACCTCTAGGGTTTGCAATGGCGCCATATCTCTCTCTCTCTCTCTCTCTCAATAATAAATATACAAAGCTATCCTTGTCCCGCTTGCCGTGGTGGTAAGTCGGGATTAATGCAACAAATAATCGGTTATATTTGTATGGTAAATTAAGATTCGGAAATTTGTCAAAATTTTTATCTTTTTTAATTTAATATTAAAATAAGATTTTGAAAAAGAATTTAAAAAAATTGGTTTTTATTATATTTTATCAGAAATATAATTTCCAACTTTTATAATCTAAGATGTAGTTTTATTTTATAATTTAAAATTTTTAAAATTATATTTTTTATTTTTATTCATAAAAAGTTTTATTATCAAAAATATGGTATAAACACTTTATTCTTAATAAGCCCATTAATATTCAATATATTAGTATATCGATAATAAGTGTATGATTTTAAGAATAATTCAAGTAATTAGGCCGACTTTAAAAATTAAACGACAATATATTTTATAAAACTTATGATAATTTGACCTAAATGAAAAATATGATATTAATCATGTAAATATTAATTTACTGTTTAGGAATGTATTTGATAATAATGTGCTATTTTTAAAGAGTGGTGGTAAGTTCACAAAAAATATTTTTTTCCAAGTTTTTCTAACATGAGGAAATTTTTAATTTATGAGCGAATATGTATCACCGGTCCTATATAAATGTAAGGAAAGTTATCAACAATAACACATGAAGAATTTTTTTAAAAAAATATTTGGGGTACCTAGAATTTTCCATTTTTTAAATTAAGAATGGTAATTATTGGTGACAGTTGAGTTTTAAAATTTACTGATTTAGTGGTTTCAAATCTTGTCTAAAAAACAACAAGACAATGTCATTACTCAAGGAAATTACACCTGCTTCTTAAGAAACAGAGCTATCTAATACAGAGAGCAGTCTGGCTGAGCATATGACTGCACTAGTTAGCCTAAAGGCTCAGCATAAGGCAGCTGTTAGTCGTGCTATTAAGTCACAAATCAACAAGACTTTGA